>BGPR01031860.1:0-17808 GCA_013235015.1 Araneus ventricosus | reverse complement strand
ATCATTACAAAAAGGGAATAATTAATTGAGAAATTTAACAAAACTTTTAAAAAATGCATTGAAAAGTTAAGAGTTGCCACAAGACATGAAAGAAACTTTAGTAGCGAAAATACTAATTATTTAAATATCACTGGTAAAGCTGAAAAGAATGTTATTGCGAAATTGTAATCTAACAACCAGAAAATCTTAATTTTAGTAATTGATGAAAAATTAATTTTAGGAGTTCATGCAATTTCAGATAATTTAAATTTACTTTCAGTGATTTATGCATTTATAATTTCCTATTACTAGCAGAAATGTATATGTGTACGGCGAGCGAGCGAAGCGAGCTGGGATCACGTAATGATCCCAAAAGAATCACAACGTGATTCTTTGGGATTGGGGAGCGGAGCGAACAGGGCGTGTAACCCCCTATTAATAATTAAATTTTAAAATGAAACATTTATGATAAAAGAAAAATCATGCTTTTATTACATATCTTGAGAACTAATCATGTATATCTTATACGATTTATGTGCATGTAATTAGACGTTTAACTTAACTGCTTATCCCGCGATTTCCACGGAGTTTGTCTGTTTTCTGCTGCATCCTACGATTTTCGCAAGCTAATGGGGTTACTTTGTATTTTTAAAAACGTTGATTCATATTATACTCATAATGTCCTGCATGTAGATAGCAATTTGCTTGGTTCACAGTATTTGAACATGTTTTAAAGCGTTGCATCTAAACAGTAATTCAAAAAAAAAATTATGCAATCAGAATGTTAATTAAGAAAATCTGCATTAAGTACAGCACTATGAATTGAATAAAGTTCATTAAGTGATTTTTCACTCGCCTTATAACAAAAGAAATATATTCGAAGTTTTTCAATGGAGTGCATTACATCTTTAAATAACAAAGACTTAATCACTAAAACCCGCTAGATGTGATAGATGTGGTGAGAGTAAGACCGATGAGGATATCCACAACAATTGTAGGATTTATAAATGTTATCAAGGTTCCTTGGCTAGAAAAAGTATGGTGTTAATTATGGAACCAACCACAGCGCCCTGGATAAAAAGTGTAAATATTATGAAAAAAAAACTTCTAATGGAGAGGACCGACTATGTCTAACGGTCTTTGTGGTGTTCAAATTAATGTGAACCATTCATTGGCGGCGCACACTCAGGCTTTTCAGGTCACTAAGGAAATGAATTTAGATTTTTTAGCTGTCCAAAAGCCCTACGTTATCCAAGGGGAACCTCTTAGGGCAAATTTCTCTTGTAAAACTTTTATGTCTGGAGATAAAAGGGCAATTTTATATATACTAAATAACAATTTACACTCCTATTTTAAATCAAGAACTACGTATACTTCTGCTGCTGAAATTCATTTTAATGGTTTTATTTTAAATCTTACAAATGCCTATTACCCACCTAGAGAGGATATTGAAACAGTTCTGGAGGAATTGAAGGACTTTGACTTTAAAAAATCCTTTAATCTCTTGGTGGATGACTTTAATTGTCAATCTAGGGAATGAGACTACAGTTCTGACACACGAAGAGGTCGAATTTTCGCCGAGATTGTGGCCACCAATAATCTTAATATTTGTAATTTTAAATCTTATGGACCTACTTTTATTTCTTTCAGACATGTGGGGTTCCCAGACTTAACCTTAATAAACTCTTCAATTAAACTTTATGTAAAAAATTGGGGTGTACCTGACACTATATCCCTTAGCGACCATAAATATATTTTTATAAAGCTAGAGTTAGAGGATATACAAGAAAATATATTTTATTTAAAAACTAGATTTCTCTTCCAAAAATTTATTTTTAACTTCAGAAATCATTTTAACCACGTAAAAATGATTGTTCTAAAATACAGAATACAATTGAACTTAATAAATTCTTTAATAAATTTGGTGAAGTAGTTTCAGCGTGCGCTTTTAAAAGTTTTAAAAAGAAGCCAAAAAGAACCCCTGGAAAGTTTCGTTTTTGGACTAAAGAATTGAGTGTGCTTAGAAATTGAGTAGGTAAACTCTATAAAAAGTTTAACCGCCTCAGAAGGAATGTTGACACCACTCAAGAAATCATCCAGGCCTCGGATCTTGCTTATAGAAAAGAAAGAGCTTGTTTTAAAAAACTTCTTTTGGAAACAAAAAGAAACTCCGGGGAAGAATAAATTAAAAATTTGGTTTTTTGTTTAAATTGACATTTGGCAAAATAAAATCTAAAGGAGATCCAGACATAATTTTAGTTAACAATCCCAATAGCACAATTACAAAAAATAGTAAATTTATAATGAACCAATTTTTCCCGGGTAACCCTATTGATTTTAATACTATTTACAATCCAATTATTGAAGAAGTTACTCCTCTAAACATTAAAGAAGTTGAGATGGTTTTTAAAAATTTAAAGAAAGGTTAGGCCCCAAGCCTGGATCAAATAGATTACTAGATCTGGACTTATATTTTTGAGTTTAATAAAAACTTTTTATTGAATGTTTTTAACACTTGTTTTAAATTTAATTATTTTCCAGTATGCTTAAGAAATGCCAGGGCTTTCTTCCTGTTGAAGGATGGAAAAGACCCTGGCGTATGTACTTCTTACCGACCAGTCTGTCTCCTCCCAACAATTGGAAAAGTATTGGAGAGACTCTTCTTAAATAGATTTCAATGCTGGTAGTGGGAAAATAATATTATTAACCATAAACAATATGGCTTTAGAGAGGGCAGAAGCTGCGAAATCGCCATTAATGATCTAATAAATATCATTAAGCTTCACAGAACACAGGAGCACACGGCCCTCATTTCCCTCGACATTAAAGCAGCATTTGATAATATGGACTAGTCGGTGTTATTTACCATTTTTGAGAATTACTGGAGTCTCCAGGTTTTATAAAAAATTTTATACTTTCTTATCTCAAGGACCACACAGTTTCATACGTGAACGAGGTTCTAAAACTAGACAATCTATATTGTAAGAGATGTCCCCAAGGTTCTATTATTGTTTCCGACATCTGGAATTTTTATATCAATGAAGTTCTTAAGATCGAAAGTGAAAATGGATATATTCAAGCCTTTGCAGATGACCTGGCGCTTATTACCTGGGGCAGGACAAGAGAAATTTTGGAGAATAACACTAATGACTTTTTGGAAAGGATATCCGAAAGATTATCAAGCCATAAGCTTGAACTGACCCCAGAGAAATGCCGGACCATAACATTCAGGGCGCAAATCAACTGCGGAGCGGGTTCCGGACAATCTACTACTCTAAAAATAGCTCTTAGTTCTTATTTAAATAATAAAACCATTAAAAAAGCTACCACTATTAAATATTTTGGGATTTTTGTAGATGATAAGTTAGCATGGACCGCCCATATTTTAAACTTACATAATAAGGCTTTTATTTTAACTAAAATTTTTAACCAAATTATAAAGATCTATTGGAGTGTAGACAAAAATTTAATTAAACATTGGTATGATACAGTCATAGAGAAAGCCCTTATTTATGGGGCAGGAATTTGAGGAGGGTCCTTAAGCACGACCCAAACCAAGCGTGTACACTCCTTTCAAAGAATCTTCTTAGTGCAATTTACTAAGGCTTACAGGACAACATACATTAATGTCCTGACTGGCATTCCCCCGCTTCACACTGTAGTCAGAGCTATGTACTTTAACTTCCAGATTTGGGTGATGCGCTCCAGCGAAGCTCATCTTTTACTTAATATTAATAAAATTGACAAATTTATAAGGACTTCTGAAATTTCACCCGAAAAAAAATAACAGAGCTAACTGACAAGATAAATGATAATATTTATGATGTGTACACGGACGGATCCAGAATTAATAATGAAACTGGATTCGCAGTGTGCATATTTAAAAACAACGAACCATTTAAAGACTTCTTATACAAACTGAATCCAACAAATTCCGTCTTTCAGGCCGAGTTGGCGGCTATTTGCTTCGCTGCCAGCTGGGTTCTAGAACATAAACAACTGGTGAATATTCATACTGATAGTCAGTCCTCAATAGAAGCAATTAAAAGCGCAGAACCCAAATCAGAGTTTTTAAATAATATTAAAGAAAAGATTTATAGTTCCAGACTGTTGGTTAGCTCGACCTGGGTGAAAGTTCATGCCGGTAACCCAGGAAACTAGCGGGTCGACCGTCAGGCAAAACTGGCCACCACAATAAGGCAATATTTAGATCTTCCTGCTCCACATTCATATGTCAAATTGAAAATCAAGCAATTTATAATTCAGGAATGGGAAAATTATTGGAACCAGCACAATTCAAGTTCTATTATTAGAGTCAGGACATTCATGGACAAAGTGGGCAAAAAATTTTTAATTGTTAATAAATATTTAATATATTTTCTTAGTGGGTATGGTCCTTTTCCAGCCTATTTACATAGATAGATTTACATCTATTGAATTCCCCAAGTTGTTCTTGTGGTCAAGTAGGCGATGCAGATCATTATATATTTGACTGCAAGCTCACCAAAGAAATCCACCTCAAGAAGCCTGCAGAGCAAAATAAGAAGATGCGGTTTAAAAATTTTATGCATAATAAAATGGCAATAAATAAATTAATGAAAGCACATACTATTACAATTTATTGAATTAATAAAAAGAAGGACGGTCTAGGAGATGCTATTAAAAATCGGATATTTTTTAAAACAGAGACAAAGATCAAAACCAGATATATACATATCCAGATCGTGGTGTGTAAATGTGCTGTATTAACTTTGCAGCAAACTTGTTTTGCAAGTGGGTTGGTCGATTATGCTTTGTTACTTTGCAGAAAGTTCGCTGCAAAGTTGTCGCTTCAAGTTTGTCATGACAAGCTATATCAAGAAAAATCACACTTGCTGCAAGTGTGCATGCTATCTGGGGATCTACGGAGAACCTTTGTTTTCCCGCTACCCTAGCAGCGAGGTCCTCAAAAAGTCATCCGGTTATTCCAATTTGATTTCAAACTATTCGGAATTCCAACACTTCCACTCTTCTATGCCAATTTTCATCGGTTTCTCACATTGACCAAAGGATTTTTCTTCCCGTGTTCCAAAAATCTCGGAGTGGAACAGCGGTGAATGCTCCGCTTTATGGAGGAACAGAGCCAGATTCCAGCGCAGCCGTCAGGGGCGCATGTATAGAAGAAATAAAAACCAAATATTTAAACATTTTTCAATTTTATTTTCAAAAGGCCGTATAAAATGTTTTTAAAATCTACATTCGTTACATTAAATATATTGAATGATACATTTTCTGTCTTCTATGGATTTTATCGGCTCTTGCTTTTGAACTTACTCGCATTGAAAGGAACGTAAAAAAGACCTGTCCACTTCAATGACCGTTCGTACCTATTCACGCATAAAAGCGCCAACGAAGCGTTTCATACGATTTCAAGAAGTGGAGTATTTTTGTAGTCATTATTATGTTATATGATAAGTAGTGTAATTTTGAGTTAAAGATTTAATGTGTTTCAAAGAATACAAAGATTGTATTAAGTGCTTATATGTTTCAAATATAAACTATTGTATATTAAATTGAAAATTATATATTAGCCTTCTTTGAGAGGAGATTGGGCTCAGAATATGTTTTGGCCTAGGGCGTAGAAATATGTAAATCTGACCCTGTGAAGGAAAACACTCATTCACAAAGGGCTCATTTGATCGATTAATTTCCGGAAAATGAGGATATTCCCCAGCCAGATTTCCAAGCCTTAACTCTATAGAGCAATTCTGGGATGGTCTTGGAAGGGCGTGTACCGTCCTGGCCGCTATGTTCCAGGCTGGCCGTCCCACTGGAGCCAAGACATGGTTCTGAGCTGTTTCGCTGGGACTAATGTGCTTCCCTAAAGGAAGCGAAGTGAAGGGACTTGGGTTTTTGTTTTGGCGGAGAGTGTTGTGTGGGGTCTCGACCGGAGTGGTGAAAATGGTCGTGATTTGCGAAAGTTCGGCTAGAATGCTGTAAATTCAATTTTAGGATGTCAGCAAGATGCTAATTATATGTAACAGTGCGGATTTTGAATGACATTGACTTTGATATTGGGGTTAATTTAGTTTTTATAACCCATGAAATATTTTATTCATCTAAATTTGTTTTTATGTTAAATGTTAATGTTTATGCCTTGTGTCTGTGAATAAATGTCTTGAGAATTGTTAAAAGCACAGTTTTTATTTCTAAGATATTACAGGCGATTGGAACCCTCACCCTCCCAGAATCAACCATGAAACAGCGTTGCTGGTGAAGTGAAACCGACTGTTACAGGTAGGGATGAGAAAAACCTATCAGTTTTAACCGAAAACCGTTTATTTTTTGTTTCGATTAACCGGTTTTTTCGGTTATTTTTTTATCCCGGTTATAACCTGTTATTTTTTAAAAATCCAATAACCGGGTAAAACAACAGGATCGGAAGATAGGCTCGATTAGACTAAAATTTACAAAGTTATGAAGCTTTGAATTTCATCATCTTAGGCCAATCAACGACAACCTCTTCCTCGAGGCGTCTATTGGTTGGCGGATTATGAAAGAGTCTTTATGAATAGATAAATATTGGCCAATGGATTGATTTCCTGCAAAAACAATATTAATAAAATAATTTGTCTACGGTTCGTAGCGGTTTTTTTTATTAAAAAAACCCCCCGAAAACCGGTTGTTTTGTGCGATTATAACCGCCCGGTTAAACCGGAGGTGAAAAAACCTGAATAACCGAAAACCGGTTATTTTCGCAATAACCGCCAAATTAATTTAAATTATTCATTTTAAAGGTTTTTAACATAGTGCTAATATATTACAAAATATAGAAATCGATAATTAAATTTTAAAATTAAACTTTTATCATAAAAGTTAGAAAAATCATACCTTCATTGCATATCTTAAGAATTAATTATACCTATCTTATACGAATTATATGCAATTAAGAAAATCCTTAAGTGTCATCTGACGTGCTGATTGTCTTTGAGTATTAAATACATCATTATGAATCGAATTAAGTTCATTCAATGTTTTTCATCAGTCCTTTGAAAGACGTACAAACGGTGCTTTACTGTAATTTGCTATGCAGTCGGACCAGCTCATGCGCACCGAATATTCTCTCATCTATATATTTAATTGGTGGCAAAACCAAATAAAGGGTATCTCAGCCCCCAACCACTGGACCGATTTCGCCAAGTTTAATTTCATGACCCCCGACATGCGATTCCGAAAGACCGCCAGGAACCCAGCTTATCCCAACATATTGGAGCCAAGTCAGATTTCTAGCTTAGATGATACCTAGTTGCTGCAAGCCCGCTTGGGCCAACCGAAGATATCATTCATCGCCTTTATCGTGACGACAAGGGGAAAATGTTTTAGAGGAGTACTTGGGTTTATAAACTCGCAACCTCCAAGAAATAGCGATTATTATAGCAATTTGAGTAATCTATATATTTAAAATTAATTGCCAAAATCGGAGGAGTAGTCCCCCTAACCCAACCACTGGACCGATTTCGACAATTCTTATTTCACATAGAAGCTTATGAAGCTTAGACATGTCATCAAGGGTCGACTGCCTACCACCACCTTCCATTTTCAAGAGGAAATCGAAACCAGCGGGAGTGGCCTCCCCTAAACTTTCTCGTTTACTTTCCCAAAAAGGTGCTGTTTCCCCTCCCACCGCGTGGATAAATTAGAAGACCACATACCAAATTTCAATTAACTAATGTAAGTTACTAAAAGATTTGCACATATCTAAGCAGCCTTTTAACTTGCCAGCAATATCTCCGATCTGATTTTACAAATTTACTACCGATAGTTGTAGTTGAAAATATCATGCACGTTGGCAGAGTGCTTAAGAAATTAAAAAAGCATGAAAAACAGAACTTATGAATCAATTGACACTAATTTTGGTTTGTTACTTTATAACTTTACTTTTAACAACTACTCTCGTTCTGTCAGAGTAAAAATATTGCAAAATCCACTCAGAAAAAAATGCATTACGAAATATACAAAATAAAACTAACAGCAATCAAATATGCAACTCTTGAAAATGTTTCGGCGTGAAAGAAAAATGAAAAGAAAACACTCCATAATTAATTCACTTTTATTCGAGAAGAATTTGGCGGTGAGCCAAGATGACCGTATTCCGGGAACAGAGGTAACCAGGACGCATGCGTGTGGAGATGACGGATTCTCTTCAAAAGTAAATTATACGGACCGACAGACAGTCAACCCTTTGACGGATTTGACCCAAAATTTTATACGGACCTACATTCATGACGATAAAACTGTGTATTAAATTTTATCCATCTGGCTTTTCAAGTTTTTGAGTTATAGCGTTCACATGACCGCGGACATACAAATAGACAGACTTCCCGTTGACGGATTTTGTCCAAAATTTGATAGAAACCTACAAATTATGTTTAAAGATCACATACCAAATTTCATCCCCGTAGCTCTAATAGTTTTCGAGTTATCGTGTTCACAGACAGACAGACAGACACACAGACAGACAGACATAATTCCAAAATTGTGTTTTTCGGACTCAGGAAGGTCTAAAACGTGGAGATTCGTCAAAATCTCGAGTTCGAATTTTTTGACGATTACAATACTTTCTCTTTGTATACTTCGTATACGAGAAAGTAAAACACACTACTCCACTGTGCATTCTCTATGGGAAAAAACATAAAACAGTTCCCTAGCCTCAACCACTGGACCGATTTCGACAATTCTTATTTCACATGGAAGCTTATGAAGCTTAGACATACCATCAAGGGTCGACTGCCCACCACTACTTTCCATTTTTAAGAGGAAATCGAAAAAAACACTACTCCACTGCGCATTCTCTATGGAGAGAAGCATAAAACAGTTCCCCAGCCTTATAAACATATAACAGTTCCCCCTTTTTATTTCATAATCAACTCAGAAAAACTTAAATTCCTGAATTCGAAATAAACATTATGGAATAACGTTTTAAATTATTTTATTTAACAAGTCAACCTGTTAACAGGTGATATCATAAAAACTCCAGTGGCCCGAATTTTTATTTCGGGTTTTTACATATTGTTAACGTAAACTATAATAAAGTTTTACTAATATTTTTTAGTCTTTTTAGAAGACTCTGTATTTATGGCAGGATACTTTCTTTCAAGTTCCTTCACATTGCCTATGTAGTCTTTCAGTATGCTGGAAAGATCGTATGATGGATCGTATTCTAAAAGCTCCAGGGTGCATCGACGGACTGCTCTATTTAAATTTGCCACCTCCTTCCAAAAAGCTTTCGGTCGCTCTCCTCCGTCTGAATCGGAGTTCTGGAAAAAAGAATATGTACAAAGGATTTGTATTGTTTTATTAATAATTAATTTTATTAACTGAACAGAAGTGCCTAGCACTGGTACTCATGCATGTACACAAAAAAAATCTTGACTTTGAACTTAGGGCGGTAATAATTCCACAGATAATTCGTGCCTTGAGGCTGACGCGCCATCCTTACTTGTAGATGGGCTTGTCATAACCACCACACTTCAAATAGTTCTAAAATTTAATACAACAAAGCACGTTTATTAAAATACACTAAAAACAATTAACAATTATAAAACTATAACTACTTCGGGAAATTACAATTTAGAAAAAAAAGAAAATATAAAAATACACAAAAGTATCTGGTGCGCGAAAAATGCAGAACCTTCCAAAAAAAGAATGGTAATAATTCAACAAGAATAAAAAAAACTAATAAAATGAACAAAGATACGGAAATACAAAATAAAAATAAAAAAGCAATCCCGTAGTCGACTTTTTCAAGGGTCACCCTCCTGCAAGGATTAAAAAATATGAACGGGAGGCTGTCTCTGCGAAATTGTCTCTGGAATTGAGAGGCGTAACTTACTTACCTTACTCAACTGTAACTTTCTGTGACTAAAGTAGCTCTACGTGACTATTAACTATATAGTCTATAGATTTTTTTGATTGTGAGATAGTTGGTAGTTTGTGAGGTCCATTCCTATTTGACCGTTGAGTCAAATGATCAGATGGAGAGCATTTCCAATTTATTCCGATTTCCAATATTTTCATTTTTTGTGATAATTTCAAATAACGCAAAGAATTATTTTAGTCAATTTTAAAAAGAATTGAAATGTGTTTATTCCATTATTTCCTCGTTTGCAAATAAATGTTCTTAATTCTTTTTTTCTCATATAAAACTTAAAGTGCATAAAAATTAAAAATCTTTTGCTCGAAGTCTTTGCAATCGTTTGATTTTATTTAACGCGTCGTCATTTCGACTGAGTTCGTCTCTCAGCTTGAATTTTAAAGAAGAAAGAATTACGTAGAATACATTTTTATTTTTTTGCTTTTCGATCGGATTATTTTTCTTCTTATGCGTTTGGATAATTAAAATAGTAGGAGAACCCAGTAAGTCTATTACGTTCTTCCAATTTCTTGTTTTGTACAACATATGTCAGATTCTTACATTTCATTTTGTCGCCATTCTGTTCAATTGTAATTTCCAAACAAGCAGTGTTTCAATGCGTTAGTGACGTTAATAGGTTCCCTGTTTCATTCCTACAGCTTTTATCACTAATTTAAATACGAATTTTGGAAATATTTTTAAATTGATTGTCTTTATTCTTAAATTGTCAACTACGGTGACTATTGTTAAATCTTAAAAAATTGACTTTATTCTTAAATTGTCAACTATTGTAATTATTGTTAAATTTTAAAAAATAAACCTTTTCTTAAATTGTCAGCTATTATAACTATTGATAAATCTTAAAAAAATGTTTTATTATTAAATTGTCATATAAAATACAAAAAAATTATGCTACTTTTCCTCTGAAAATCTAGTTTCCCCTAATTTCCCATAGAGTTAACACGTGTACCCGGTTTTATCCCACGGGTGGTTTGACTTTTTTTTTACAAAAAAAATTAATTGGTAAAAAAAGTAGTAAAACTATGAGTTTTTCTGAAAGATATATTGCACTCTCATAAATATTGAATGTTTTAGTAGAATTTAATTCTGGTCGTTGTAAATATGGATAGTTTTTCTGAAAATTTCTTTGTAATAGTTTCATAAATTCCGAAATAGGTTTAATTCTGTGATTGCTTGGCATATCTTTGCATCTTGCATTCCAAGAAGGATTTTTTAAAAAAACTGATTCCATTCAGAGAATTTCTCAAAGTCATCACCTCGCTGTATATTATTTATACAGAACCCTTTATTTTATTTGAGTTTAAATGCCTTCAGTAATTCCAAAATCTCAGCTCTCAGATATATTAGATGAAACGTAATAACGTTTCATATTGCTGTCGCTAGATAGCAGCACGAAAGAAGTGTATCATGTCTATCTCTAGGATTTTCCATAAGGTTCATTTATTTCAAATTGCGTTGCTTTTTTTTCTCCCTCAGAAGTAAATTTCATATAATCTAGTTAGTTTCAGGATTACAAATATAATGGCCCAGATCCTTCGGTAACGCTCTGACGTCACCAACAATAAAACTAGCGCCATAGCACTGCGAGACGTTAAACAGCATTATTTCATTGTTAGAGAACCTAAATTTTAGTAATTTTAAATTTAAAAGAGTACTTGTCGCTCTAATTTCAAATTTAATAGCTCTAAAACAGTGAAATAAAATTTGCTATCCATTGATATAAAACTTATCTCGCTATGATCAATAGTTCCCGAGAAATTTTAAATTATATTAATCCTATATTTCAAATTAATTTCCGTTCTTCAATAGAAAGTCGTAAATTACGTCAGTGGTATATCATGCGCGTGATATAGTTTGGACGAAAATTGAATTATAACAAAATTGTTAAACAACGAAAAATACTTCACACGCAATGTTGTTTGCCAAGAGGTTTTTTGAATAAAGAAATATGTAAATAAAAAAATAGTTCCTGTAACAAAACATATGTTTATTTTATTTGTTTTCAATCAATGCTAAACATTTGTCTCGCATATATGAAAAGCAAACATTCAAACCGTGTTTTCTCCAAAAAAAGAAAAAATGAGTTAGTGATTTTTCTTTGAACTCAACATTAAATAGTACAACTGTATACTATTATTTTCAACTGAAACAAGTTTTATCCTATTATAAACCTACTTAGAAAATTGAAGTTTCAATCAAAAAGTATTACCTGCAGAGCTTGTTTACTGTTTCCTGAAAAATTTTATCGGAAGGAGAAAGCATGGTTTGAATGTTTGCTCCTCATATATATCTATTTAAACACGTCAAATTTGATGGGAAATCTCTCGAATGAAGAGGCAATTTTCACCCGTCATACCATGACGGGTGATTTTCTAGTTATTTAAGATCTTCAGATACAATCGTAAGGATAATGTTAATTCTTGAGAAAAAAATGAGTAATTCAAAACACTCTCATGATGTAGCCGTTATTCTATTTACCTTTTGGGGGAGAATTTTGAACTGAATTCACATCTGCTATTTATTTTGTGCAGAAAAACTCTGTTTTATTGGAAATTGTTAGAACTTCAGTGATAACTGAATGCCGTTAAGCAGTGGCAACAAACTTAACGAGTAATATAAAAAAAAATTAAAAGTCAATTCCTACTTTAATAATTAATATTTTAATAGTTTTCGAGATATAATCAGAAACGTACTGCGCATGCGCAAAGATATGGCTAAAATATGGGGGTGCTGCGATGATCCCATGGGCCATCCATATACCCAAGAACCAAGTCTTTAATGTTAATAGTTTTCAATATATAATGAAACACGTACTGCGCATGCGTAAAGATATGGCTAAAATATGGGGGTGCTTCGATGATCCCATGGACCATCCATATACCCAAGAACCAAGTCTGTAATGTTAATAGTTTTCGAGATATAATGAAAAACGTACTGCGCATGTGTCATGCAAAATATGAAATGACAGACCGACAGACAGACAAGAAAGCTAGTTAATATTGCATTGTCATCTAGTTCTGAGCTATGTTTCAAGTTTCAAGTCTCCAGCTCATCGGGAAGTTAGTTTAAAATCGATTGCAAAATTTGAACGAGATATAGGGAGAGTGTGAACTAATAGTAGGAATTGAAAAATAACCCCGTTTTAATATATTTAGCTGTTTTCGCTTAATATTACAGAAAAACCAAAAGAAATTCGAACCAGTCTGAAACATTGTAGCATTATAAAGTTAACATGTTCAAAAGCATTATTTTTTGTCGTCTGCATTTTCATAACAATATTTCGCCGTCGTTTCTAAATCAACTTTGCGAATTCATAAAATTATATAAAACTTATACAAAATACGATATACTTCTATTAAATTTAAAACAAATATACTCAAGCAAGTCTTCAAAATTAATTTTTTAAATGTAAATTTACTAATTTCTTGAATTAAAAGTTATACTGTGAAAGCCGACTCCACAATTAAGCAGACTATTGAACGTTCCAATAGCGAATGAATGGAAAAAATCCATTGCATCAGCCGTTGCATAATAATTTTTGAAAATAGTATTAATTTTTTTTTAAAAATTGCATGGAAACAGAATAAGTATCACTGAAAAGCAAATTTTTGAAATTTTAAGTTGTGTAAAAATGGGTTATTTTTGTGTGATAATATGCACCGCAGTTATTGAGGAAAAACCTTAAACTTTAAATAAACTAAAATCTAATTAAAATATTGAAGGTACATTTCTTAAGCTGGGCATTCACGAGAAGGCTAAGCTATGCCATTTTAAGACCGTTTTTTTTCCCACCCATTTTAGTCGGAAAAATTAGGCAAAGCATTCACGGATGTTCCAAAGTTTGTTTTGAGACAAGGTTCAAAGTCGCAGAATTCCTCCCTCCCACACGGGGGAATTCGAGTTTCATTTATAGCCTCGACGCGAGGTGCCAATCTAGGCAGAATTATTGTTTTCCCGCTAGCCTCGCATCGAGGTCCCAAATTGGAATCGGCGGATGGATTTGGATTTTGAGTTCGTTGGAATTCCACCACTTCCAATTCATCAGCTCCCAATTTCATAGGTTTTCGACCTTGACGATTGGTTTTTCCTTCCCGCGTTCCAAAAATTCCAAAATGAAGCAACGGTGAATGGCCCGCTTTAGTGACCATCTACTACCTAGAAGTAACTACATGCCAAAGTCGGTCCAAAGGACTGCCTTGCAGAGCGTTTTCGCATCACATTGATTGCATCACCCAATTTAGAGATAATATCCAGCTTATAAATATTATCACGTTCGTTTTTTGTCTCTTTTTTTCATTCACTAATCAATTTGTGTCATATTTATCTGGCACATACGACCATCTATCAAAGATATCTCAAAATTATATCCAGGAGATAGTGCATAGAGACTGCGGTACTGCAGCACCCCAACTTTTTACATTGTGTAAATTTGATAAATTTATTTCATTTCGCGTTTAATATTTAAATCTATCAGCAATCTAATGAAATTTTACATTTAACGACTTCGATCTTCAAATAAAAAAAGAAAGTAAAAACTGAGGCAGAAAACTAAGTTCTTTATCTTATTTTTTCACTACTCGAAGATTATGCGCAAAGGAAAAAGTAACTACAAGTAACTAGAATTGTGGATCCTTCCAGTACCGAATTCGCCGGCACGCATGCGTAGTTCCTTTCCCTTCCTTCTTCTGCCAGGTTTTTAAGCTGAAGGGGGACTGTCGAGGTCGGCAGCACCTTATAGGCTAGAGATGGAGTTTTTCATTCATTCAAACATTTTTCCCATCGCAGATTTTTTTTTTGAGCCAAAACTGTGAAAATAAGTAAGGAAATGAAAAATAATTAATCAAAATAAAAATTTAATTGAAAAAAGTTTTTTTATATTAATTAAATCTGAATGAAATTTCTTGCAATCCAAAGGATTTTTTCCATAATTTTTCATTATAAATGCTGATGAAATACATATGAGAAATTTTCCGCGATACAAATATTTTCAAAATTTTCACGACCCCCAATATTCTGTACCATCCTATTCGGGATCATGAATCATTGTTTAAAAAGCCTCGAATTCGAATAAAATACAGTTCGCTTCAAGGGACAAAATTTCTGAAAGAGTATTGTTATGTGTATTCCCATTTTAAAATATCACACTGCACCTTTAGATAGATGAAATAAAATAAATTACTTTTTTTTCCATCTTAGCAATTCCCGTTCAGAATTTGAAGTATGCTTTTTAACATTAAAAAATAATAAAATATTTCTGACGCACACAATATGAATCGGGATGGGTTATATGCAGCTGTTTTGATTCCTAAAGAATAAACTTTTTTTAATCGTCATACAAGTATCAAGGTCAATGTTTTTTATCTTTTCGCTTGAAACAAAACAAAATGAATGGGTTTTATTTCTAAGTAAATTCAATGATACAAATAAATAGCATTCGCTTACTCTTATTTTTATATTAAGTTATACCATAACTTTCTGAATCTTATAAATGTAGTAAGGAGTAAAGGAAATGGAAACAAATTTTGAGTTTTAATATTTTAATAACATGAATTTGTTAAAATATTTGCCTATTAGAAGAGAAAAATGCTATAAGTTCATTCATTAAATATAAAACTACTCAACGGTAATGAAAAAAGACAAAAGATGTAAGTGGTACAAATATGCATCACTGCACAGTGAAGGATTAATAGTTACAGCACCCCCAAAATTACATAACACGAGTCGCCACTGGAAAATGTCGCTAGAACTACAGTTCCACTTTTATTCGGGCGCCCATTTATATAATTCTTTTTTAATCAATAAAATAAAGAATTTTTCTCTTCTACGTGGTTTTAAGTAATCCGTTGCATATTATTTCCGCTCAACATGATTTAGTTTATTGTTGCCCAGGGACAAATAATAAAATCCTCTGATCATTTCAGAAAACCAGCGGGAGTGGCCTCCCCTAAACTTTCTCGTATACTTTTCAAACATTTGTCATTTCCCTTCCCCCTGCGTTGATAAAAAGTTCGAACCAACTGTAACCCAGAATGCAATGACTATCAGAAGGTTTTTCATTGTTGATTATAGTGATAGTAAAATATTGAGGTGAAGAATCATATTCAAAAAGATGCGTATGTATTAAAACTTCGCAATATTTATTTTTTTTTATCAAACTCTAGCAATGCAAGTTCCGCGTGCGGAGAAGAAAACAGGAGAATAGCTTGCGCATGAGCAGAGATTGCTTCCAATACGCAAGTAAAATGAGACGCCCTAAATGTTTGCTTCCTTACGAAATCTCGCCGCCAGAATTGGTTTTTGGCAAACTGCCAAGTTTTCGGTGCATCCCTTCTTTGCACAGGCATTTACGCATGCGCATAGAGTTGAACAAGTATCTATTATACAGACCGACAGACAGTCAGCCCGTTGACGGATTTGGCCCAAAATTTTATACAGACCTACATTCATGACGATAAAACAGTGTACCAAATTTTATCCATCTAGCTATTCAAGCTTTTGAGTTATAGTGTTCGCATGACTTCGGACATACAGACAGACAGACTTCCCGAGGATGAATTTTATCCAAAATTTGATAGAAACCTACAACTGATGTGTAAAGATCACATACCAATTTTCATCCCCGTAGCTCTAATAGTTTTCGAGTGATCGTGTTCACAGACAGATAGACATAATTCCAAAATTGTGTTTTTCGGACTCGGGGAGGTCTAAAACGTGAAGATCCGTCAAAATCTCGAGTTCAAATTTTTTGACGATTACAATACTTTCTCTTTGTATACTTCGTATACGAGAAAGTAATAAATTACGGTTATCTGAAATCTATGCTAATTTGAAATACACTTACTCAGTGTTAAAACGTAAATTTATAACAGAATATGGTAAAGGAAACTGCTTGTCAGTGGAATAAAATTCGAATAAATAGATATTCCTAAATTTGTAATAATATGCAAGAACAAACAAAGCATGTTCTCATGAAATTATAGGTTTAATTTTTTCCTTTTTAAGGGTTAATAACACATTAAATAAAAATTTTGAAATGTTTACTCTCGACTTTTTCGTATTCTTGCACATAAGGATGACATTTTTAATCTATGATCAATAATAATTTCGTCTTCATGATATGCAAGCAGTCCTTCTCTGATGACATCCATGGAAATTCTTTAAACGCATCGAATATTACCTTTTCCACAGACGATCAGTCAATATTGTTTTCCAGCAATAGCGTCTGAAGACATCATCTGAGGAAAACAATTTTTACAGCACTTTTAAAATAAAGATACATAACGGTCGTAAAATATATGGAAAAATTTAAGGACAGGTAGATGACAACGAAAAAAGCAGGTTTAGTTATGGAATACATGTGCTGAAATAGCTCGTGCAACTGCTGGCATACAAGAAAAGTATGAACAACAGATAAATAAAGTCAAAAGAAACATTTTGATTATTCAACTTTTTACTTTCTCGTATACAAAGTATTGAAAGGTAAAATACTGTAATCGTTGAATCATTCGACCACAAGATCTTGATGAATTGTAATCGTCGAATCATTCGACCACAGAATCTTAATGAACTGTAATCGTCGAATCATTCGACCACAAGATCTTGATGAATTGTAATCGTCGAATCGTTCGACCACAGGATCTTGATGAATTGTAATTGTCGTATCGTTCGACCACAAGATCTTGATGAATTGTAATCGTCGAATCATTCGACCACAGGATCTTGATGAACTGTAATCGTCGAATCATTTGACCACAAGATCTTGATGAATTGTAATCGTCGAATCATTCGACCACAGAATCTTAATGAACTGTAATCGTCGAATCATTCGACCACAAGATCTTGATGAATTGTAATCGTCGAATCGTTCGACCACAGGATCTTGATGAATTGTAATTGTCGTATCGTTCGACCACAAG
>BGPR01031859.1:0-17808 GCA_013235015.1 Araneus ventricosus | reverse complement strand
TATATATATATATATATATATATATATATATATATATATATATATATGAATTTTTGTCTTTTGTTTCTTGTTTGTTTTGATATATATATGTAAAGTCATCAATTTTAGAGTGTTTGTAGAGGCAATTTCATAACTATTCCACGGAAAATTCGCATAAGCTTTTCTTTATTGAAGATTCATAATTTCATTGTAAAGGTGATCGGGTTATTTTACCATTTTAGATGATAATGAAGCAACGTTCTACCCATGATCATGCTGACGAACAACACCGGCTGTGTGTTGTTGTGACAATTAAAGACAAAGCAAATAAGGGCAGTTAAACAATACGCAGAGATTATATACAGGAAAAAGGGGATTCCTCTGAAAAGACTCGTGACTCGAAGTGAAAGTAGAAGTGCGCTTCTTACGATGGAAGTAGAAGTAATTAAAATGAAATATCGTTAAAAATAGTTAAAGAAAGTTAAAAACTTAAATTAAAACAAGTATATTTCTTATTCTTATTTAATTGTTATAATTTGAAAGATTAAGCTTAGATGATTAGTTTGTTGGTACACCACCTCTTTTTGTCTTTCAATACAGTATATCGATTTACAAGTTAAGTATTACATAGATATGATATTAAAATCAATAAAATATCTTATTTTGGATATTTGGCAGGGGAAAGAGGGGCCTCGAATCGTGCACTGCTTTAGGGCCCTTAAAGGGGCTCTAAGGCAGTGCAAGATTAATCTGGCTCTGTGAATATGTTATGACAAAGTCGGTAAAAATTCCTATCCATCGATGCATTATTCATCTTTATTGGCTTTGTATTAGTTTAGAAAAGAGGTGTTGACAACAGAAATAACTTATAGGAGTGCTGTCTGCAGTAAAAGCATTAAGTAGGAAATTCTTACACCGAAAGTTTGCATTGCATTATAAAATAAAATCAAATTGTATAATTTTTCAACCATGCATTATTTTCAATTTCTCCAAATGATAAGCAAGCTATAACATTTAGCATCGGAACACAGAAAAATAAATAAGTGTTAGCATGGATGTCCTGATCTATATTATTTTTGTAAATTGGGTGATATTCTGTTTTGTTATGCATGTTAGGGGATTAATATATGAACACACTTCTGTAATGTGTCTTGAGTGTCTTCACTTTTATTTGATTTTGACTTTTAATCGTCAATTGTTTAAATGCGTATCTCGTATTTGTAGATCTTCTCTCAGGAACTATGTACATAAAGTCCAATGATACTTTAATAAAATAATTGGGAAACATGAACGAATATTTGTAATATTAATTTTTAGGTTTTACTCATGTTTTGGTTAAAATAATTGGTGTAGAAAAGAGTTTATTACTTTTCTCTTTCAATTCAACAGGTGAAATTACATAAATGTATTTGTGTATAAAATTAATTAAAATTGGAGAAAAAATTGTACGGAATGAAAATGGTGTCCCTGAAAATTACCGTGGAACCTCGCTTAACAAGTATAATTCGTTCCAGAATCTTACTCGTAATGCAAAACACTCGTGAAGCGAAGCAGTTTTTCATATTTAAATTCGTTGCAAAACAAAAAAAAATTGCTCAAAAAAATGTATGCATAATGTTTGTTCAAAGATAATTATGTATAACCTAGGGTTTCCCTTAGGGGCCGTCTATAAATGATGTCACACTTTTTTTCAAAATTTTTTCCCCCCCCCCCCCTTCCCCCCCTTGTCACATGTCATTCTATATTACATAAACATATACTTGCAGTTCAGAAACAAAGGACTACGTTATAGATCATATTTCAAATTTTATTTTTAAACTTTAACCATGTGTTTTAATGACATTTGTGAGCATAACAATAATAATGATTATATGTGTACTTATTTTGTAAGAAATAAGATTAAGGTTTACAACAAAAAACCTAATTAATATACAATAATAATAAAATATTAATATAAAATAGCAATTGAAAAGAGTAGTATTTTGGAATTTGAAATGGAATTTGATATATTTTGCTATAAATCTTATCTTTACTTTATTAACACAAAATACTCTTAAACAGATTGAATTTAAAAAAAATCGCCTCAATAAGCTCAACTTGTTTGTGCCACTACCAGTTCTACCACTCACCCAGGTGGGGCCACGTATCTTTTGTTGGACATTTCAAGGGGAGGTTTTCTTCTAATGGTGAAGAATTTTTGCTGCTACCATATTCTCAGAACCTACCCTGAATGCCTTTTTCGAAAAGAAAGGAATATAAGTGAAAAAAAAAATCGCATGAAAGTTGTCTTAGCCCCGATTTAAAAAATACCCTCAAATTATGGTAACTTAAAAATTTAATATGCTGATTTTAAATGTTTTTATTTCAACCAAAATGTGTGATGTCACACTTCTCGTTACCCCCCCCCTCCCCCTTGTCACAATTTCACGACCCCCCGCCCCCCCTCCAAGCGTGACATCATTTGTGGACGGCCCCTTAAATATTTCTTCGGCCGCTGATGACCTTGGCGTCTGCTTAACGAGTAAATTACTTTCAGTTTTCATAAATTGTATTCTCGTTGAATAGTATTGTCTTCCAATTGTTTTTCCATAAGACAAGCAATATTTCAAGAACCTTGCGTAGATATTGTTGCAAAAATGTAATGTCGCTTTCCTGCCTGACTAGTCTTATGTTTGGGAAGAGAGTTTAAGAGGGGTAAGTATGGGATGGCCGGGCCTGGACCCCTGACCTTGGCGGCAAATCGAAGATTCCAGAAAATACGACCCTTTTCTTGATATCTCTATTAGGAAAGAAAATACGGTTGAGTGTACGAGAAAACTCCTTGTGACGTCACGGCCTGTCGGGGAGAGTATTAAAGGGCTGCGCTTGGATCAAAGAGGTGTGTTGATCCACTGGAAAGACTTTGGAGTTTCGTCTACAGTGCGAGCTAGGAAGCCGGTGATCGGAGCTCTATTGAAAGTGCTCTTGTTGTCGTTATTAGTGATTTGCTGACTGTTTGTGTTGCTAAATCTCAAAGTTCTGAACTGTGATTATCTCTGAATTGTTATCTGTTTGCATTGCTAATCTGTGTAAGTTCTATTGTTTCCTGTTACCTGTGCTACGTGTTTTCCTGCACATTTGTGAATAAATCTTCATTATCCTGCGTTTTGGACTGTTTACACCATACACCCACAGAAAGAGTTTTGTAACAATATTCTTGTCACTTCCTTTGAAGCATCGATCTCCTTAAACACGTCCTTGTTCTTGAGGAGAGTGCAAATCCTTGACGTTGTAAGGTCTTAGCCCAGTGATACTGGGGTCTGATTAGATATCACAAGACACAGCAATACAGGATATTACTTTTAATTAAGACTTCTTGGTTAAGGAACTTTTTACAAGAAATGTACATAAATAAAATCATTAAAATAATCTGCCTAACTCAGGATGAGATAGCGAGAGTCAAAAGTTCATAACTGGATTCAATCGCAGTTATAGGTGTGAGTCTACTCGTACGTTCTCGATCAACAATCGATCGAAGAAAACTGATATAAGGTTCAGTAAAAGTTCAACTCAGGGCGAGTTCAAAATCCGATGGCCGGAAATAGAAATTTGAGGGATTCTACCGCTCAAATAGTTGAAATAATTTCCAAAGAGTTATGTGGGTTACCAAGGTAGGTAATTGGCAGTGAGGTATTTCACGATCACTATTCGAGAGTAATTCCGAAGAATTTTAAGATGCTTTCCAACTCTCTAAGAGCTTATCCAGCCAACGGTTGGATATCGATTTTCACGGGGAGTAGGCTCCCGTACAAGTACAGGATCTCGAGCTGAGACCTGACTTCAAAATCACCGATCACGAGAACCGAGGTTCGAATCGGAATCAGACTCCGAATTCAATCTCGTCGTCTCGAGTCTCCGTCCCTCTCTCGTCTTCCAAACTTCAACTTAAAAACCCCTTTGATCATCCCTCTGAGGCGTGGCCGAAAAGTTACGTGTTCGTGATTTGCCCGGTGGTTGCTTGTGGTCACCAACCGCAAACCTTGGCTTCCTCTCTCCTCTTGTCATTCGCAGAGGGCTGTACTTCAAAGGGCCACTTTGTCGGCAAGTCCAAACTGTCGTCGCACCCCCGGGAGGTCCGACGGCGCGTGTGCTTTTCAAGTTGCATCAGCCGGACGTGATTTACGACGCAAGCTAATTTCGCGGCTTCTTTTCTCTTCTCGCTTTCTGCGAGTTCGTTGGGGGTCTGGGCTCGTGGGAACTGCGGGCTCCGGGGACCTCACAACGTACACTGATTACATGTGTGTTCTAGATCAGCCACACACCCACCTCGTTCTCTCCTTTCAATGATTTTATGTTCATTTCTACGGTTAGTTTTCTTGTCTTATGGCTGCCTACTGGTCGACTTTTTTTCGGAGGCATTTTTGCGCGGGGTATTAAACTTCGTGCAAAAAAATAAAAAAATAATAATATATCTGAGCACAAGTTTGGAAAAATGTGTGATCACAAGCGACTCTAAGTTACTAGCAGAGCGAGTGCTTAACAAGGACTGGTGTAGCATGTGCACAATCCTGGACTTCCTTGTCACTCGTTATGCGAAACTAGGGATGGCGGTTATTGCAAAACAACCGGTTTTTTCACCTCCGGTTTTAACCTGACGGTTAAATACATAAGTAAGTATTGATATACAATAATTAAGTATTAATACAATAAGTAATTAATTTAATAAGTAATGATTATAAATAAGTGATTAATACATTATGTAATAAATGAGTAATTATTACAATAAGTAAGTATTATAGACAAAAATTTATATTAACATTGTTTTCACAAGAAATTAATTCATTGGCCAATATTTATCATCTAATCTGCTCATAAAGATTCTTTCAGCAATGTGTTGATCCGTGAGTCGACGCCTCTCATCGGAAACAACATCATGCAACGTAGATACTAATCTTTCGGAAGCCACAGAACTTCCGAATACAGATAAATATTTTTTAGCTGCAGAAAACAGACGATGTTTGCAGACAAAATTTTTTATTAGTATTGTTTTCGCAGGAAATCAATCCATTGGCCAATATTTATCTGTTCATAAAGACTTTTTTAGTTATCCGCCAACCAACAGACGCCTCGAGGAAGCGGTTGTCGGTGATTGACCTAAGATGATGAAATTCAAAGCTTTATAACTTGGTAAATTTCAGTCTAGTCGAACTTAAAATCGAGCCTATCTTCCGACCAGGTTTTTTTACACGGTTATTGGATTTTAAAAAAATAACCGGTTAAAACTGGGACAAAAAATAACCGAAAAAAAAAACGGTTTTCGGTTTACACCGGTAGTTTTTTCCCATCCCTATGCAAAATGTCGCTCGTTAAGCAAGACATTTTTTACAATTTATTTTGCTCATTATGCAAATTACTCATTATGAGAGGTGCTTGCTAAGCGAGGTGCCACTGTGATTTTTAAACTTTAAGATGGAATAAAAATAATTTTGCGTGAAATTAAATTTTTGGAAGATATCATATGAGAAAAAGCCGAAATCTTGATTACTTCTTAATTAACTGAAGTTTTAATTAAGTTTGAGGTTTTGAAAAGTTGACAGTTTTTTTTTTTTTACTCTTGTTTTGAAGAGCGTATGTACCAAACTTCATCAGGATTGGATAAAAACTGTAGAAACCTAAACAAAGACAGACCCTCTCCTTTATACAGAGAAATTTAGCTACATTAAATCTCAAAATTGATATGAAATGAAAACTGAGCTGAAAGAGAGTAATGTTCTTGACACCGCATCATTATTCCTTTTACTTTAAAAGGATTTTTAATCACAATATTCATCAATTCAAGATTAATTAAATGAAAAGGATAAAGAGACGACCATCACCAATGCTATCAGAGTTTCTACTGCTTTTATTAAAGAAATAATCTAATCAAACAAGAAAACACAACAGCAAAAACTATTAACAAGAAAATATTTAAATTGACAAACGACCCAGTCGAATAATGGCAGATTTCGATCGTTACATAGAGAAAAACTGTTTTCTTATTTGAGTCTTCCGGATCCGGGGGAGGGTTGGGGTATCAACCCCTCCCCCCCCCTTCGGGTCTTAAATCACAGACTGCCGAAAATGATACATATTGACTTTTTTATACTTTTCTTATCTAGACTTTTCAGAAAAGTAATTGTAATATAGTAACAAGTCAGACAAAAGTGCGTATTAACAAAGCCCCCCCCCCTCCAAGAATGGCAGATAATAAATTTATTACTTTCTCGTATATGAAGTATACAAAGAGAAAGTATTGTAATCGTCAAAATATTCGAACTCGAGATTTTGACGAATCTCCACGTTTTAGAACAACCAATTTTGGAATTATGTCTGTCTGTCTGTGAACACGATAACTCGAAAACTATTAGAGCTACGGGGATGAAATTTGGTATGTGGTCTTAACACACGATTTGCGGGTTTCTATCAAATTTTGGACAAAATCCGTCTTCGGGAAGTCCGTCTGTCTGTCTGTCCACGTTCATGTGAGCACTATAACTCAAAAACTTGAATAGCTAGACGGATAAAATTTGGTACACAGTTTTATCGTCATGAATGTAGGTCCGTATAAAATTTTGGACCAAATCCATCAAAGGGTTGACTGTCTGTCGGTCTGTATAATCGCATACTTGTAAAAATTATATCTCCTAAACCCCTTGGCTTAGATAAATAAAAATTGGTATGACGTTTGCTAATATTAATTATAGATCCGTACTCAAATTTCGTTTGAATCCGTTGAAAAAAAGGTGTTGAAATTGCATATTTGGTTCAAAATGCACATTGCGACTGCGTGTTGGCGAGCGTTTCGCTTATTTTACTCAAGTTAGTATAGTTGACTTTTGACCTTGGCGGTCTACGAGGGAAATTGTAGCTTCGGACGCGCTTTGGAAATTATGGCAACCCCCTGAACCCGAAACTTCATTCTGACATTCTCCAGATGGACGGTATGGTGAAATCTTGCGTGATAAATGTAGTAGAATTTCGTTCTCAAAAACTTTATTTAAAGTTGTGGTACCTCAGCGCGCGTAAAAATCGTGAACTTACTCAATTTTTTTTAAATGTTATCATTTTCCTTTTACACATAATGATAAAAATGGGCGCAAGTCATTTTAAAATTATAATGACTCGGAGTTTAGGAAGCAAACGGGACAAATAGTATATGGGACGTATGGCAACCCTAGTTAGAGGGAAAATGACACCTTTTGGGGAAGTATACGAGAAAGTTTAGGGGAGACCACTCCCGCTGGTTTTTTCTCTGTTTTTCTTCAGCTGGCGATAATTCTAGGGACAAGAGATTTGTTGCAGGGCTTTTAGGGCACCCACTGATTTATCCCTGCATTTTTTTTAAATTTTAGAGTGCTGTTTTCTTATGCAGTACTTGCATACAGGCAAGTACTGCGTACAAATACAGCACCAATACATACCTATGCGGCGATCGTTTTAAAACAACGATTGCTGATGCAGTTTTCAGTGGGGAAAAGAAAACTTCCTTCTAAGAAAATAACTTGATATATTTTAAATTTGAATCCTCGAATAGTTACATTGGATGGTTTATAGGTTGGGAATACGTTAAATACCCATACGAAAATTCAAACTTAAAAGCTACCGTACTTTGCATTTCTGGAGGTAACTTTGCACCAGTATAAAATTTTTGTTGAATAGTGAAATAGAGACCAACTCATTAGGAGTACGGGATTGAAATTTTATTCGCGTTCCTTGGCAACATATTCTAGCGCATTTCATTCCTGAAACGTATATAATAATCATTCAAGAGGTTAAAGAAGGAAAAAAATATTGAGCCCGTTTTTCAGCGAAAATTTTAGTGCTGTAAAATCTGTCTCTGGTGAGGAAAGTGTGACATTTCTGAAGGCAAGTGCATTTAAATGTGAAAGATAATGAGCCTAGCTTTCATTTTGTTGCTTTGAATGCCAATTATATTTGTAAGTTAAGTTGTAATTAATTTTTTCTGACCTGGGGTTAACTTTGCACCGAAAAAGAGAGTTTCTTTGCACCATGGAAATTTGCGATACAAAACAACCTTAATTGGTTTTTTAATTTACTTTGTATTATAGAAGAATAATGCTAGCTTTGGCTTCAGATATGCCCAGGGTGTATAAAAGGAAGTTAGGAATTTGTGATTATATGGATTTCTCCCCAGCGACCCTAGAAGCTTACTTTGATACCATTTCACAAGTACTTTAAAACTTTTACTGAAGTAAGTAAGTTATTTGTAAAAAGGCAGACAGTACGCGAACAGTTATACAAAAGAAAGTAAGTTTCATTTAAGGAAACTTGATAATCCCCTGGTTTTCTCCAATGAGAAGAAAAAGACCGTTGTAATTTGTATAGTCCAGTTCAGCGACTTCGGTTTTCCTGTAAATATTGTAGTTCTTAAAATGCTTATAATATAAATGCTTATAAACAAGAAGGTGTGGTAATAGATATATATATACGAGGCGTTTTTTTTAAGTAAGGGTCGTTTGAAAATAAAAACCAAACGAAAGAAAATTTTCAAAAACCAAATTTATTTTCAGATTCTACATGCATTTCTTTATTTTTCAACAAAGCTGCCAAGTTTGTTTAACACTTATCATACCTTACAACTAGATTTTGAATATCCTCTTCATAGAAACTTGCTGCCTGCTCCTATAACCAAGAGGTCACGGTTGTTTTCACGTCTTCGTCATCGTTGTAGTGGTTGCCGCCGAGATGATGTTTGAGATGGCGGAAAAGATGAAAATCGCTGGGCGAAAGGTCGGGGCTGTAGGGGGGGGTCCAAAATTTTCCAGCCAAGAGAGTCTAATAAAGCTCGGGTCTGAGCTGCGGTGTGAGGCCTTGCATTGTCATGGAGTAGCAAAATTCCCTCTGTTAGCATTCCGCGTCTTTTGTTTTGAATCGCACTACGTAGCTTTCGCAGGGTTTGGCCGTAGACTACCGCATTTATAGTGGTTCCGCGTTGCATGAAGTCGACCAACAAAACACCATTCCGATCCCAAAACACAGACGCCATGATCTTGCGCTGGGACAGAGTCTGTTTGGCCTTGTCTCTTACATGAGAGTGTGTGTGTCTCCACTCCATGCTCTGTTGCTTCGATTCGGGCGTGACATGTGAAACCCACGTTTCGTCTCCCGTTACGATCCGACTCAACATGGCGTCACCTTCTTCGTTATAACGAGTCAAAAAATTCAGCGAACACTCAAATCTTTTGTTTCTGTGGTCCTCCGTTAGGAATTTAGGGACCTAACGGGAGCACCGTTTCTTAAAGTTTAACTTTTCAGAAACAATCTTGTACAGCACTGACCTCGACACTTCAGGAAAGTCGTTTGAAAGAGTGCTTATGGTGAAGCATCTGTTCAAGAATTTTCGCTTTAACTGAAGCCACCATATCGTCCGTTATCACAAATGGGCGACCGGAGCGAGAATCATCGTGGACGTTGTTGCGGCCAGCTTTGAAGTCTCTGACCCACTTACGCACTTTGCCTTCCCACATGACAGTAGCTCCGTAAACTTCAGAAATCTACCGGTGAATGTCTGCAGCAGACAGGTTTCTTGCCGACAAAAAAAAGTATCACTGACCGTACCTCGCACGGGGCGGGCGATCCGATAATCCTGAACATTTTAAATGCACAGAACAGACCGTACACTGTAAAAAATATCCGTTTTATACCCGGACTTTTTCCGTATATTTGACGGTTTAAAGCTGTTTTGTTGACAAAACGGTTTTTAACCGTTTTCCGCTCCAGCCATAAACGGTTTAAAACCGTCAGTTTAAATTCTATTTTTCGTCATTCGGTATTGCTTTCCGTACGATAACTTTCCCTTTTCTTAAATGTAATTTTATTGCATTCATTTCATGTTTTTAATAGGATTCCATCTCCGCTATTGTTTCACATGTTGCAGTAACCTGTTGTCACTCATGAAAGCTAACCTTAAAACACGTGTTCTGGCAATAGTTGATTTTTACACCACTAAGTGGCGCCACTAGAGCTATAGTGACTTTAAAACTCAAATAGATTATTTTTACTTCATTTTATGAAGTCTCCGGTGGTCTAGTGGTTAGAGCGACTGCCTTTTACTTCTATGAACGCGGTTTCGATCCCCGGCTCGGAGGAGTTAGACGTTTTGTCACCATCTTGCATCGAAATCGTCCAAGTAAGTTCAATTAAAAATTAAATTAATTGAAATTAATAATTAAGCCTTGATTAATTAATATTCCTAATTGATAATGCACATTTCAACTCAACTCGAACAGAAGGAGAAAAACAACTCAACTCAGTCGATGACGTCACTTACTTCGATGACTTAATTTTTACGGAGAAAACTTGATTTCATACGGTAAAAAACCGTTATGAATACAGATTTACTTTGTAACTTTTACGGGAAAAACTTGTTCATGTATGGTAAAAAACCGTTGTGCCTACGGATTTACTTCGTCACTTTTACGGTTTTGCACAACCAACCCAGCTGCCAGTTTAAAACTGTAAATTTTACGGGATTTTTTTTGCAGTGTACAGGTTACCTACACAGCTGCAACTGAGAACAGTTGTTCCCAAGGGATGCCGGGACACGACGCAAGCACTCATTGCAGTGCGCGCGCCACCTATTAGTGTATACAACAAAACGGCCCTTACTTAAAAAACACGCCTCGTATTGATAACAAACCCGGCAATCTTAATATAAATAAAAGTCATTGTGGGTATGTGGGTGGGTATGTATGTGGCTATGTTCCACATCTCCTCCTAAACCAATGGACGGTTTTCAACCAAATTTTGTACACTTATTATTTAAGAGAAGGGAAAGACACTTATGAACTTTTCCAAGTCCCAAAGTTAATTAAACAGTCAGTTAATTAGAAAATAACCGAAATCGTTTTTCCGCCGTAACTTCGGAGCAAACTGTCCGACAAAAAATATTTTTATACCATCTTAAAGTTCAAATTTTTACCTTTTCAATGATACTAATTTTATTTCTCTGACATTTTCCCTTCGATTGTTATTAATTTTTAAAAGTTCCAAAACTTTAAAATGCGTGCAGACGATTTTGAAATAACGAATATTTATAGCTACTCCGTTGCTAGGCAACGGTTAGACTTTGAACTAATTCACCTTTATTTCCAGCTTGGCGCTTGATACAGTTGCCAAATAGATTTGTCGATTGCTTAAATCGGAAGGTTACCGGAAAACGGTCTATGAATCCAAAATAAACAAACCAGGATCGTCCATTGACGTATATGATATGGGTGTCAGACTTTTTAGAATAGGAAGGTATATTTTGTCTTATGTATTCTTTTAAACAGTAGAAGCAGATGACATATAGCATGGTGGATGATATATTCCAAAGAGCAGATGATACCATTGAGTACAATGATGTAATTTACAGTAACAGAGAATTAAATTAGTCGTCCAATTATGTATTATCAACCGTCAGAACTTTTGACTTCCCCTTTCTATATATAACGAAACATTTACATTCGTAAATTTAAAAAAAGTAGCAATTCAAATTCTTCGCGCACGAAGTCGCGGGTAACAGCTAGTAATTGGATAAAAGGATTTCTAAAACGCCATCCTGATTTGACCGAATACAAAGACTTAAAATTGTTGATTATAATCAAGTATTTATAGAATGCATTTTCTTGTGTATTTCACTCAGGTTTTCAATATATTCATCTAACATTGCATAGAGTGAGTTTGCTATTGAAATATACGGAAAAAATTGGCGCTTAGAATCCCCACCAATAAAGTAACTTTACACCAAATTTTCGAAAAATTATAATTTATTATTAAATTACTGTATGATCAAAATTTTGTTGCAAAATGGTTCTCTAGTAATCACTTTCTAACAGAGTTAAAAAATAATTTTAAAACTTTTCTTTTAGAGAAAAATGTAAATAATCGCAAAATTCTTTCTGAAGTCAATTGGTGCAAACTACCCTTCATAATTTAGTTTCTCTTAGAGAGCAACTGAAATTCAGTTTGCTCCAATTCCATTCTTTTCTACGGTATTCAGCAGGGGGGTACAATAAACTACCTATAATCTGGCTTTAAAACAAAGAAAATTTATACTATGTTTGCACATACGTAGTTAAAATAGTTTACAACAAATATTCACATTTCCTTGGTATTCAATGTCTACTAATTTTAATATAATGCTCTCCTCTAATAGTCACATATTCTGTTTACAAAATGTGGTTAATAAATGTTACAAACATAAAGCATGCGAAAAAATTGGAGTTTCTTAAAAAAAAAAAAATACTTTGTCTCTCCGAATATAGGAGTGCTATTTTACGAAAATTTATGTAAAAAAAATTGCTTAACAAACAAGCTGATAGTCACAAATCATTATCAACTTTTTTTATTTATTGAGCAGAACACAATCATTTTCACTCCCTGACTCTTCTCCTAGAACCTCGTGGCTGAATCGTCATTGTAAAACGTGAGTTCGTACGATTGTGCATCTCTACAACTAATTTCAACCATTTCTCCTAATGTCTAATTTTTTTTGTTTTACGAATTACCTTAACTTTCGGACACAAATTGTATCTGACAGTGTTAACAGCGAAATAGTTCTAGAACATGTGGCAAGGAAACAACTAGAGAAAATGTTCCCTTCATGCAGAGGTATTTTGAACGGTGATATTTATACTCACCAGTTATTTTATTTCAGAACTTGGGTTAAGGTTTCCAAGTTTTTTAGTTTACCTCTGAAGCCATTGAAAAGTAGTCACCAAAATTTCTAATGATATTCGTAACTTTGAAGTACAACAAGGTATTTCAAAGTTCGGGTTTCAATTAAATCAAATTCATATGGCAGTGAAAATGGGAAGGTGTTAAATTTGGGAGTTGACTTTTGTGAGAAAAGTCAAGGGTTGGCCAGTGGCAGATCCGGGGGAGACTTTCGAGTGCAGCCCCCCTCCCAAACTTTCACTCAAAAATTCTTGATTTAATTTAACATCATACTACTGTTTTCTTAATTTTCTCTTTAAAAAAAATAAATAAATACGTTTCAACATTTGCTTTTCTGACGAGGCTCGAAAATTTTACTTTACTTTGGTCATTCCACTTGTACTCATGAAAGCTTTGACGCGGTCAATTTTTGGCCTAGTTATTCCATTATGGTACAAATTTTCAGCTTATTGTGTTCTTTATGATTGTCGGAAGGGTGAGAAGAGTCTGTAAGTGAAGAGTTTTGGTTTACTTTGAAGTTTGGCATTCATCACGACAGTAAGTTTTATGACCTCAATTTAAGACTGAATCTGGATTCGCCGCTCCCTAATTATCTGTGAAAGAGTGGCTTTTTTTTGAGTAAAAAATAAAATGGAAAAATTTTAATTGAATATATATATATATCATTTAAGGTTAAAATACAGTACGCAGTTAGTTTTCGGTATCATCAAGGATTCTAGATGTCTGCCTTATATATTTAACTAAATTTCAGTTAAAATTTAATTTAAATTTAATCAGTTATATAATTTACTGAATAAAGTTAATTTAAGATTTATTAATAAAAAAAATTAATTAATTTGAGAATTAATAATTCAATTAAACAATTCTCAGTTTTAAGATTTAAAAATACGGAAAAAAATTTTACTCAGTAAGCTCTCCTCCCACCTTTGACCTTGAAATCCTACTTAGCAGATATGATCCAAAATCCCAGTTTAAAAATTCAGACACCAAACAAAAGAGAAGGTGCTTGGCATGCATGGTAGAACAGATAAATACGTGTTAAAATCATTAGGTAATTGTCATTGTCAGTTGGGTTTCTTTAAATAATTCATTTCTTCATATGTTACGTGGTGGCTGTAAGCATGATAAGCCTGTAGTTTTAATAATGGCTTTTCATCAATTCTTGTCATCTTTTCTTTTATTATTGATTTAATTTTCGCATCATTCCCATTAAGAACAGAAAATTTAATCAAAATACCTCCTCATACGGTCTTCCTAAAAATAAACTGAAGTATGTTTTAATTTAGTCTGATTTTAGAAACTTTTCTGTTTTTAACATTTCTCCATAGCTTTACAATGGCAAACAGAATTATTTACATTATACTTTGGCGTGACGATACAAATTTGTTTATAATCATCTTTATTGAACCGATTAGATTATTTACAAAAAAACTGAATTTAAATTTATAACCAAAGCAAATGTTATGACTTCAATAATTTGTAAAAAAAAATTGCTCCAGGAAATCTTTAATTCATGCTGAAAACGTTAGTAATTGTTAAATGAACGGCTTTGGCTTCGCGCACGTTAAATTAGCGACAACTCCTAACCCAAGCATCGAGATACAAATGCTCAACTCAACACAAACTAATGGGGCCACATCCACCTTCATTCAAAAACTGCCAGTTGATAATTTTCTCTCTGCTCACTTTTTTATTTATGCCATTGTTTCCTGATAATTGGTAATTCATGTTACTTTGGCTAACGGTAAGCAGATCCGATTTAGAGATTCTGGGGAATCTCTGCAAATTTTGTATCGCAGTGACGAATGTCAAACCTCATGGCTTATGTAAACCAAAACACTTTAACTTTACAGGCTTCCCTCTCGTGACAAAAGGAATAATAAAGAACACTACAATACTTTCGATAATTTAATAAAAAATACAATGAAATAGCTGGCCAAAAAATGTTTTCGACCGCGTCAACGCTACAAGTGCAAGTGGAATGACTAGAAAAGTATTAAAATTTTCGAGCCTGTCAAGTCAGAAAGCAATGTTGTCACGATTTTATTACTATTCTTTTAAAATTAAAAATAAGATCAAACAGTTGAAGTGGTTTTAAATTAAATCAAGAATTTTGGTTCAGCTATGGGGGGGGGGGGGTGGCTGCCCGATAGCCCCTCCCCTGGATTCGCCACTGGCTCCCAGTTATTATCAAACCACTGCTCAGTACGTATCCAACTGCTGCCATCTAATGGAATATTACATAACTAAGAATTAGATATATTAAGAAGGAGATGGAGACAAATATTTTAAGAAGAGAAATCCAATTTCAGGACTACTAAGCAGAATTTTAAAAATCTTCCTTATTCCAATTGAAGCCTCCATTCCCCATATCCTTCTATTTAAATTTCTTATACAATTATCAATGTCCAAAGTTTTTCCTAGTATAACAAATGTTGCAAAAAATATCTCTAATGCGTTCAGGTCGAACATAATCTGTTTGGATTCGCGTGTGGCGAAATGGCAAAATATTGCCAACGAACCATCTGATTTTGACTTTTAATTTACCCAAGTCGCCCCAATTTGTAAAAATTTATCATTATATATAAAATTTTTAATGAATTCAAAATTAATGAGGCGCCATCTGGTGAGCATTGGTATTAATCAACACTTGTGAATAACAAAACCGCTTCTCAGGAAAAACGAATGATTTTCGCTCCAACATAAAACTTGACACAAAGTTTGCCAATTTTCTTATCGGAAAGAAACATAGTTGGTTTTAAAAGATGTATATTAATACCTTTAAACAGGTTATAAATATTCTCCGTTAGACTTAAATCCTTTCTATTTAAAGTAAGAGAGGGGAAAAAAGGAAATACAGAAAAATCTCTAGTAACCTATTCATCTATCTAACCGATACATCTATTTCATAATAAACTGTTCAATTATCTAAAATGCATTTCATTGGACTTAGCACTTGATAAATCTAATTCTTTTTAATATTTAACCTTGACTTTTAATATAATTTTTGGTGATGTGATAAAGTAGAATCTTCCTTTTAACTAGCAGCAAAGGGACCTCGGTGACGTCGGAAAAGAGAATTTTCCGAGTAATTGAATATAAGTTTCCAGAACTTGGTTGTTTATGTTTTGTGATGCCATTTATTGAAATTGCACCATCCTGAGTCCACTGGTCCTCATTTTCGATCTGTTGATCACAATTTAATAATATTGAAAAAGGTACGGATCAGGGGTGTAGTAGAGCCGAAACGCCGTTCCGGCACTGCTTTTTTTTACGAGATATAAATATGAATAAAATGTGAAAACGTCCTTAAAACAGCTCTATTTTTGTCTAACAGGTTAGAGCAGCGGTTCCCAATCTATGGGCCTTGGATAACGTATTAATGGGCCGCGGAGCGCTAGTCAATCGTCACGTCAGGGGGGAGCTTCAAGAGTCGTTACCCTTTTTTTGCTTTATAAAAAATATATTTTTAATCTCTTTACAGTAAGCTTTAGTAATTACTGATATATTCGTGCAAATAATATATAAATGTATTATATTTGTTTGTATTTTTTTACTTGTATATTTAGTTTGTGGGCCTCAAAATATTTTTTTTTACAAAACAGGTGGTCCGCACAACCAAAAAGGTTGGGAAACGCTGGGTTAGAGCGTTCCGGCACTGCTTTTAGAGCATGCCGACACTGCTTATTTTGCGACTACACCACTGGTGCAGATTATTTAAAATTAAAACGCAAACACTTAATTTTATATAAGAAATCTTGAAATCAAATATTTCATAAATCCACTCCCAGGTAGCTTCATTGTTTGAAATAAAAATTAATTAAATTTTTTAATTAAGTTCTAACAATATTTAAATAGTATATTGTTATTGAGAATATACATGTGCTCAAAATTTTAAAACCCTAATTTACCAGGAAGTTAGTAAAACTGTATAAAAAGGTGTAAAAAGGCATAAAATCATTGCCACTAAATTTGTAACATATGAACTTAACTAAATTTGTAATTTATGAACAATTAACTACTTCAGGAGAACATTCTTCTCATCGTTTTTAATGAAATCGAAATTTATTCATGTATTAATTCATAAGAAAAAGATACTAGAGCTCGTGCTGCCATCTGCTGCCGTTATCAGATATCAGAAAATGTAGTTTGATTAAAAGACCACAATAAGACTTTCGCTCACCTAAAAAAATATTCTGAAAATGGTGGTTTAGAAAGAAACCACTTTCCCTAAGAGACTTAAAACGACTTACAATGTAGGACTATAAAACACTATTTAATAATCTTAAAATCTTTTCAGAAGTTTCTGCTTTCCGCCAGAAAACACCTCAGTTTTTAAAATCAGAATAGTAAACTTGCAGGCCTTTAGCCGATTGGGCCAACTCCTCCCCAATTAGGCCCCGCGCCAGAATGTTATTAACTGTCCGCCCAGTTCAGTGGCGTAACTACTGTGGAGCCCTGGGCGCCATTACCAGAGGCTGCAAAATTGAGTTTATGAATTTATGGGCGTTACCATTTTTTATTCATTCGTATACGAAATATAACATAGAAAAAGTACTGTAATTGTCAGAAAATTTGGCCACCAGATTTTGACAAGCTTGTGCAACGGGTTTATATATATATATTTTATCTAAATATAGTCAAACCTTGTTATAACGAATCCTTAACGGACTGATCTAGAAGTTCGCTATAACCGACGATTCGCTATATCCGATTTTTCAAATATTGGCTACACAAAATTTGCTATAATCTTTATACACATTTTTGTGTTGAAGAAATTAATTACACTGAATTGCAATTATTAATGGGGTATAATAAATTAAAGAGTGAAATTAATTATACTTATATTTATTTCTCTAAACTGTAGAAAAAATAAGCCGTTATTTTTTGTTGAAAGCACCCAGATTTCAAGTATTATACATTTCATTTATCTTATTCTTATCAATAATTAAAAACGAGTACTTAACATTTTTATCCACAAATTCTATTACAAAAAAATTTTGCATCAGAAATCTTAGGACCTGAACTTGCATCACCTTCGTCTCCCATATATCAGGATGAATCGTCAATCAAATCATTCTTTCTTTTATGACGGAAACTATATCTTCATCACTTAGAGCATGAGATGTA
>BGPR01031858.1:0-17808 GCA_013235015.1 Araneus ventricosus | reverse complement strand
GAGTAAAGTTTCAGTTATCCGATAAAGGAACTGCAAAATTATTCTGCATAGAAAAATCAGAATAACAAACAAGTAGTTAGAGATGGAAATGAACGAATAAAAGTTATATAATAATAATTAGAAATCAAAGGAAGGAGTGTTTTTCGTTCCTGATTCAGAACCATCTACTCTTAAAATGTTCCTGACATGCTATAGAATGAAAAGAGTAAAGTTTTCATTATCCGAGCAAGGGAAACCCAACCATTCATATAATAAAATCTCTAAGTAATAGTCAAATGTATGTAGTTGAGATGGAATGAACGAATAAAAGTTATATAATAATTAGAATCAACGGAAGTAGTAAGTTTTTCGTTCTGATTCATCTATTTGCTCCTAAAATGTTCCGACCTACTATAGGAATGAAGAGAGTAAAGTTTTCGGTTATCCGAGCAAAGGGAACTGCAAACTATTCATATAGAAAAATTCGGGAATAGTCAAATGTATGTAGTTGAGATGGAATGAACGAATAAAAGTTATATAATAATTAGAATCAAAGGAAGGGGTAATTTTTTCGATCTGATTCATCTACTTGCTCTTAAAATGTTCTGACATGCTATAGGAATGAAGAGAGTAAAGTTTACGGTTATCCGAGCAAATGGGACCAGCAAACTATTCATATATTAGGGAATAGTCAAGTGTATGCAGTTGAGATGGAATGAACGAATAAAAGTTATATAATAATTAGAATCAACGGAAGGAGTAAGTTTTTCGTTCCGATTCATCTATTTGCTCTTAAAATGTTCCGACGTGCTATAGGAATGAAGAGAGTAAAGTTTTCGGTTATCCGAGCAAATGGGGACAGCAAACTATTCATATAGAAAAATTCGGGAATAGTCAAATGTATGTAGTTGAGATGGAATGAATAAATGAAAGTTATATAATAATTGGAATCAAAGGAGGGAGTAATTTTTTCGATCCGATTCATCTGTTCGTTGTTAAAATGTTCAATTCAGACAGTGAAGTTTTTGACTATCCGAGCAAATGTGAACCTGCGAACCGAGAACCCTTCAGACAGAAAAATTCAATCAATGCTGGGAATAGAGTCACGTATATACATTAGGGTGGATCGAAATTTTTTTTTTCAGGATTTCAAAACCTACCTATGCGGAAAAGATGTTCTATGGCATGGAGATTAAGAGAAAAATAATAAAAAAAAATTAAATTCAAAATTTAATACTGCTGAAAGGGGGTTGAATTTTCGAAAAAATGGGGAAATACTGAATTTTGATTATACGATTTTAAAAAAAAATATTATTATTAATCAAAACCTACTTATGCGGAAAAGATGTTCTATGGTATGGAGATTAAGAGAAAAATAATAAAAGAATTTAAATTCTAAATTTAATACTACCGAAAGGGGGTTGAATTTTCAAAAAATAAATGGAAAAATATTTAATTTTGATTATTGATTATACGATTCTAGATTCGAAATAATTGCTTTTTTTGCAATATAAATAACCAAAAGTGATGATTAATGAGTAGTGAATACTAAGTAGCGAGTAGTATAATGTGCATTGCAACATTTTATGACTCAGCTCCCCCCTCCCCACACCGTCAAATCAGTCCGGTTAAACAACTAGAGCAGTAGGTAATCCCATCTTTTTTCTGTCTCTTGCTTTATTCTCCCACCCCTCCATAAATCGGAAGTGGTACTTCATGGAATCTTCCCCACAGTCACACCTGTAGTGACAAAAGTTTTAGCTGCAGTTAGAACATTGGACCGATTTGGTATTTCCGACCGAGCAGGCGCTGCCATTGTGTCAGCTGCGCTTCAAGATGTGGGCATTATCTCAGAAAGCAATGCTTTGAACGTTGTTGACAGAAATAAAATTCGGCGTGGGAGAACAAAGGCAAGAACCACTCTATTGTCTCAGGTCATAAAAGATTATGACCATGACCAGTTTGGTTTATACTTCGATGGGCGAAAGACAGGACTCTATCAATGGAAGACAACAGAAGAAAAGTCATAATAGAAGAACACATAAGCTTGGTAAACGAACCTGGCTCTGAGTACATCGACCACGTGTCTGTAAATTTCGGGAGAGCGCAAATTATTGGAAATAACATATATAGTTTTTTTTGTCATGCGTTGACAATGACATAGATGTAACAAAGTTGGTTGCGACGGAACATCTGTCAATACAGGTGTCAAAGGAGGTATTATACGTAACATGGAACTGATCCTGAATCGTCCACTACAATGGTTTGTGTGCTAGTTACACGCCAACGAGCTTCCACTACGTCATCTTTTCGCGCACGTGGATAGAACCACAACTGGGCCCAGAAGCCTGACTGTCGAAATAGAAAATCGTTGGCCGGATGCCGGAAGCTATCCGTAGTTTCATCCACGCCAATAGAAAACACGCTATGTGAAGTGACTAACAAGAAAGACTTAAGTACTGATCAACTGTACTTAATGGAAATTTGTGAAGTCATAAACTGCTGACATTGCAGAGAAAGTCTGTCGAAGATAAATCCTGGAAAAGTTTGCCACTCAAGGTGGCTTAGAATCGAGAACAGAATTCTCAGGTTTAATGTAGCTCACGAAAATTCATCCGAGGCTTTATTGACATTAACGACATTCATCACAAAAGTCTATGCGTCTATGTGGTCCAAGATCAAAACGAAACCATAATTAATCTAGGAGGCACAGCATTTGCATCAATCAATCGTTCTATCGCGTTATTTTTCGAATGATTTGAAGGATGACATAGACCCTGTTAATAAAAGAAACTGATTTTTGGCCATCCAGAAAATGTCCTGATATCAATGCTAGCTGACGACAGAAATCACATAAGGGAATTAGCCCTTCGAAGAATTCTGAAAGCACGCAAAGTCGTTGCCTACTGCTCTAGTTGTTTAACCGGACTGATTTGACGGTGTGGGGAGGGGGAGCTGTGTCATAAAATGTTGCAATGCACATTATACTACTCACTGCTTAGTACTCACTACTCATTAATCATCACTTTTGGTTATTTATATTGCAAAAAAACAATTATTCGAATCTAAAATCGTATAATCAATAATCAAAATTAAGTATTTTTCCATTATTTTTTTTGAAAATTCAACCCCCTTGCGGCAGTATTAAATTTAGAATTTAAATTCTTTTATTATTTTTCTCTTAATCTCCATACCATAGAACATCTTTTCCGCATAGGTAGGTTCTGATTAATAATAATTTTTTTTCTCCATAGAAGAGCGATCCACCCTAATATACATTCGATTAGAAGTTACAAACTACAGTAGAACTCGGGTTAACCAAAAGTAGGGCTACCCGAAATGCCTCTGAAATCTCAAATCCAAAAAATACACACTGTACTGCACGGAAATAATCGCCAAGGCGAGACTTTTTTGCAACGATATCCCCACTTTTTTCTTTCAACCTTCCCCACGAAGGTTAATGATTAGTTTCAGAATGCTAAAATTAAGATTAATGGGTATTAACTATATTAATTACGATAATGTTTACCTGTGCCTCTAAGACGCATTGCGCCCATACTCGCAGGTGCGAATATTGTTCCCAACGGAGGTTTAACATTAATAAAGAACATAAGTGTAGCTTACAAAGAGAGTTTTGAATTCTTTTTATACTCCTAACATTTCAGAATAACATATTGTAATTAGATACAAAATAGTAATAGATGTTTATGGCTTAACCGAAAAAATTCGTTACCCGAAACGGCTCACCACCCCCTGTTCACCGGGCTTGTACTGTAATTAGAATGAAAGGGAAGAGCTGACGTTTTCGTTCCGACTCACATATTCGCTCTATAAAATGCCCCGATTCGCTAAAAAGTGGGAAAAAAAGCCTGCTATATAAGCCTAGTAAGTTAGTGTTACAAAGCTATAAAGCCGTTTCCTTGAGATCCTAATCTTGGCGACAAACTTGGAGATAAATTTGGCGACCATTTTGGAGACTTGGCGACAAAGTTAGTGACTTTGGCGACGAAGGCAATTTTCTAGAAGGACCTCGAACTTTTAACCTATTTCTACTGGTTTCATGAACTTTCTAGAGATTACGTCACTTCCTACGTAATGAAGTCACTTCCTGTTGGAATAGATAAAAATATTTAAAAAAGTAATTAAAAATGTGGAAAGGTACAAAATAATACTAGACAATAACAAGAGGTAAGAATCTGGTGAATGACTTCATCAGAGGCCAGACATTCATGCAGATTCAAAATGGATTAGGTTTTCTGTAGAGGAAAAAGACTTTAAGGTCTAATATTTTTTAATTTCCTCTTTTGGCCTGAACCTAAACCAGGAAATATTGGAAAGAAAAACATTTATCCACAAAGAAGAAATAAATACAATCTCCAGAACTAAGTTTGAAGAGAAGGGATTAAAATCTTACCTCTTATAACAAGTGTGGAACAAAGACCGTGACATCTTACGTGTGTTACAATGTAAACAAGGTAAAAAGATGTGTGCACGTATCTCCATCTAGTGAGGGAAACATTCACAAAAGATTTGAACAATTTTTTTGTAACTTTTATCCTAAAGAATTTTTAGGGTATTTTTATATAATTTTTTTGTTTGTTTTTTTTTTATTTTTAAATAACATTTTTTTTTTTTTGACGTTTTTATGCATTTTTATAATTTTTATTATCAATTTTTCAAATGTTTTATACTTTTTTTATTTTCATTTTTTATTTAATAAATAGTTTAGAAAAGATGCAGATAAGCAAATAAAATGAAAGAGGGTGTGTGAAGAATATCAGAATCACTAACAGTGCAAAGGAGAAGTTGAGAGTAAAATTATAATAAAGACTTTAATAATTAATAAAGTAGTGAACTGGGTAGCCGTTTAGCTTTAGATTAATATTTAAATTATCAATGGCTTTAACAATAGCAGAATGGTTGTTGCAGATATTTTTGATTCTTTTAACTTGAGAGTGGATGGTATTTTTAATGACTTTTAGGTTGAGATTAGTATGATAATGACAGAGAGAAATGGCTCTGAAATTAAAGTCATCCCTCTTATCATAGATACCCACTGAAATGTTTGAATCTACAATTTTGATAACTAGATCTAAATAATTACAATTATTGTTATTATTATTGGTTTTATTTAGTTTAAGTTCTTCCGGATAGCAGTTAATTAAAGTGTCCAGGTTGTCAAAGTCAAAAACAATAAGGTCGTCAATGAAACGATAGGCAGAAATGAGATTATTTTTAATAAATTTTCTCTCGAATGTATGAAGAAAAACATTCGCCAGTGCACTGGAGAAACTCGTACCCACTACGTACTCGTTCCTGTTGGAAGGTATAAAAGCAAGATCTCAAAATTTTGATCTGCAAGCAAGCTGGTGAACTAATAGGAAACCTTTGAGCGCTGTGTTGAGATACGGTAACCTCTGTTGTGAATTTTTACAAGTGCTGTTTTAATACTTGCGTTACGTATCTTTGCTTAGAATACCTGTAAAATAAAGAGCTTTATTTTTGTAATACTGCTTATTGGACTGCATTCACGTACACCCACAAGACGATTTTGTCACAATATGGCATAACTGAGGAACATGAATGGGAGAAAGAGGCTATGGGTTCTACACTCTGGCTGTGCCCATAAACGGAGCCATTCGAAAACTGGTAGAACGATGTTTCCTTTAGCATTGAATTGCTCGCCTCAATCAGGCCGATCTGCTGGAGGTTTTCCTCCAGCAAAACACAAATGTGCTTTGCTGGAAGAAAGTTTCCCCTGAAAGGTCTCCAGGAAGGCACCTGAACCTTACCCCTATATATTGGAACTAAGTGAGACTGCTGACTAATTTCCAAAACCAAGTACTTTTGTTATTGATTTTCAGTTATCTGTACAAGCAGTTATTGAGTTACAAATATTAAGACAAACTGAATTAACAAAATATCTAATTGAGTATTAACTTAAAGAGAGTTGATTTCAGTACCCCATAAATAAAAAAAATACAAAATTTCGATTTAAAAGTAATTTTTAAAAAACGAAAAAAATTAAAGAACTTTTTTTAAACAATCTAAATTCCATAAGAAAAAATTTGCAAGGACTATTCAGTCAGTCAGCCAACTGCAAACTGAACAACACTAATCTGTAAGCGAATTCGGAAACATCAAAGAGTAATGTTCTGAAATTTAAGGTAAACTTGATTTCAATTTTAATAAGTTCGAGTACATGGTTCTCGTAAATTAAATGAATTAGCTTAATTAAATCACCACGAAAATAATGCAAAAACTAGGGGGAGTGGTCTCCACTAAACTTTCTCGTAAACTCCTAGCAATGTAGAGAAAAAATAAGCTAAAAGGCAGCAAAACGAACAAGCATCCCTAACGCAGTAGAGAAAAAAACCTTGGGAATTCGGAAGCTTGGAGACGAAAGGCGTGGGTAGAAGCGGAAATTATTAGCGCAAGTGAATCGCGTACACAATAACGGCCTCGCGTCATTGTGTGATGAGGAAAGACAAATAGGCGATTTGAACATCTTCTTTTCTAAGGATTGAAACAAAAATTGGGCAAGGATCTACAATTATTGTTAGCAGGCCCCCTACCATTTTTTATTTATCAAAGCTTTAGGGTTTACGAGTTATAATGTTTAGAATTATGCGATTATACAAACCGACAGACAGTCAACCCTCTAACGGATTTGACTTCAAATTTGATAAGGACCTACATTTCTGATGATAAAACTGTGTACCAAATTTTATCCATCGAGCTATTCAAATTTTGAGTTATAGTGTTCACATGAACGCGGACATACAAACAGACAGACTTGCCGTCCATGGATTTTGTCCAAAATTTTATAGAAATCTAAAAACTATGTGTCAAGATCACATACCAAATTTCATCCCCGTAGCTCTAATAGTTTTCGAGTTATCATGTTCACAGACAGAAAGACATAATTCCAAAATTGTGTTTTTCGGACTCAGGGATGTCTAAAGCATGGAGATTCGTCAAAATCTCGAGTTCGAATTTTTTGAGGATTACAATACTTTCTCTTTGTATACGAGAAAGTAAAAAAACTGATTTCGAGGCATCGGAGGCCCCTAAGCTGTTGCCTACTTTGTCTCTTTGCTAATCCGACCCTTAATAGTATATACGTTTTATTCGTTCTTGTTTATTTCTCATTAGTTATACTGGGAATGCAATAAGGAATCATCTGAAATACCAATCCGCGCAAACATTGGCAAGAGATTTGTAAAATGTGCTTCCCCGCGTGGATTCTCTTTCGGCAGTGAATAAACATTATGCCGCTTTCAAGGAATCATCTGAAATACCAATCCGTGCAAACGTTGGCAAGAGATTTGTAAAATGTGCTTCCCCGCGTGGATTCTCTTTCGGCAGTGAATAAACATTATGCCGCTTTCAAGGAATCATCTGAAATACCAATCCGCGCAAACATTGGCAAGAGATTTGTAAAATGTTCTTCCCCGCGTGGATTTTCTTTCGGTAGCGAATAAACATTATGCCGCTTTGAAAAAGAAACTTTCTATAGTTTCAGATTTGCGATATATGATGTTTATTTATGTGTCCTTAGTCTAATAAATAAATTGTATCTAGCAAGCTATAAAAATACGAAAGAAATATTTTGTCCCAGAATCAAAGTAATAAATTTGAAAGGAATTAAGATTTTGAGAAATTTGTTAACTTTTTAAGAAAAGAAAATAATTTGTTAAAAACATTTCATGATAATTTAATGTCTCGAACAATACTACCATTAAATAGATAAATTGTAATTTTGAATTAGAGAAAAAAATATGTGCACAAATTACCTTTAAAAAATCTTATAAATTTTCTTTAAAATATCGGAATAAAATCTTATTACGTAAAAATATCGTAAATAAATTTTCACTGTAACATGTTAATTGGCAAAAATGTGCAATTGGAGAAATTTATAAAAGCTCCAGTCAGAAGCAAAATCAATTTGCCTACGTATAAAGATTCGTTCGGACGTAATATTTAAGAGATTTATCTATTTTTAATGAAGTGATTTAACATCCTTTTTTCCCCGAAGAATTAGATCGTATCGCATTTTATTCAGAATCCTTCAGAAGAGTGATGATTTTCTACTTAAAACAATTCAAAACAATATATCTGGAAACTTTAAACAGATATAATAATAAGCATCATAATTATAAAATAAATTTAATTAATTATTAAAATTTTATGACTTTTTAAAATTAAACGAGTTATGCCACTGTAATTTAGATATTTTTGATTTAGATAAAATGACTTTGATATACGAATCTCAGTATTCGATTCTTTTCCTAACATGGAAAACAGTCCTAGAGTTAAGTTTAAAAATATGGTTACATTAACGTCTTGTTTTGAGGCTTCAGTAAGGTTGCTTAGGAAAGAACCTCGAACTTTTGAATCGTGGTCGAAGACAACACTTGAATCAGCATCCTACCTTCCAAATTTCTACTCCACACCAACGGGAGATCGTGTGACTCTTATTGTTATAATATGCTCCATGTTCGCATACATGGCAGTTCTTTGATTCAATATGCTTACATATCATGGCATGTTTTATTTTAGGCCAAAACAGGCTTTGAGACTTTGATTTTTGATCTGACCAAACGTATCACTCAAATAATCAGTGGCGGAGACTCGGGGGGCAATTGCCCCCTCACTTTTTGCGAAAAAATTAAATTTTTATTTCATTTTAGCTGCCTAAAACTAGGAATTATATTAAAAAACAGTAGTACCCGGGAAAATTAGCTAATTTTTTTAACTAAATTTTTAAATTTTATTGTCGACCCTCTGTTTTCCGGGGTACTTTTAGGTGGCTCGACATTTTTTGCCCCTCCACTTTCGTTCCCCAATCGCCGCTACTACAAATAATTTTGGTTTACAACTACTGTGATCAAAAAGTATCGAGAATACTGTGATAAAACAAAATACATCAATTTTTGGCAGTACGTAGTTTAGAACCGTAGACATTTGGGTCCCGAATCTTAACCACTAGACAGAAGGAATTCTCACTGTCCGGAGGTGGATACTGACTTATATACATCAGAATAGGATGGCGCAGCACGGTGCACTACAGGAGCATCCCCCAGCTGGTTTGATATTATCTGAATATCAATGAAGCGATAATTGTGCTGCGTGCATATTGCTCAGATTGCTGCCCCGATTGTTTGTGCTCAGGCACGTGCAGGCTTTGTGCTATGAAATGCGCCATAGACATTGTGCTGTGAAATACGTCACAGACATTGTGTTATGAAATGTGTCATAGACTTTGAATTGGGAGAGCTGCGTTGCTGTAGAAGTTGTAGTGCTGCGATTTGGTGAATGTAGCAGAAGATTGAATTGATGTGATATTTGGTGCTGCCATCTAGTAGTGGGACTGAAAGTAGGTGTTGCGTGTATCACGTCCGAGCCACCACTTTGGCAGTACGTAGTTTAGAACGGTAGGCATTTGTGTCCCGAGTCACGAATCTTAACCATTAGACAGAACGAATTCCCACTGTCCGGAGGTGGATACTGACTTATAAACATCAGAATAGGATGGCGCCGCAAGGTGCACTACAAATCCATTGGTCAATACTTATTACATCTCCTTCAAAGTAATCTACTCGGACTGCAATGCACTCTGTCAACGTTTTTTCCAATCCTCAAAACATGCCTTAATGTCGTTTCCTCTAAACGCCTTCAGGATTCGTAGCGAATTATCTTTCCATGCTTCAATAGATTCCAAACAGTGACCACAAAGAGACAGTTTCAATCGTGAAAATAAGGAAAAGTTACACGGTGCCATATCAGGTAAACACGGAGCTTGTGAAGCCCATTTATGATTTTTTTGTCAAAAATTCAAAAATAATAATGAAATGATACTGTGAGAAGGCGTATTACCTATCATGATGAGAAACCCATAAGTTCTCTAGACACTATTCAGGTCGCTTTCGACAAATTTCTTCATCATACACCGCAAAACAATCAAATAATTTTCTTTACTGACTGTCTGGCCAGTTTGTAGAAATCCATTAAGCACAACATTACGACAATCAAAGAAAGCAGTCAACATTACCTTCATTTTTTATTTGACTTTATACCTTATTTAAACATTTTATACCACTCAAATACTCTTGAATTTGATAAACAGCCGTCTTAAAACATTTTTTGCAGCATTTTAAAATGTCTTTGTAGGAGAAACAGCATTGCAGAAAAAAATTTAACCTATGTTCTTTGCTCAATTATATTCGCCATTTTGAAAAATCGACAAAGTTAATATGATTACATCATTAAAAACAATTTTATTTTCAGGCGATAATATGAAATCATATACTGAGTGTTGTCAGATGTTTATATAAGTCTTAAAAATATTTGATAAAAGTTTACAAACGATTTCTAGGTATTTGTATATTCCCTGTATTCAAAGCATTCCCGCTACATTTTTATCACGGTAGAAATACTGCAAACACTGAATACTGTTTCTAATTTGTAAATCTAAAATATAAAAAGTAATTGCTGGGTAGTTTTCAAAATAATCACTATAAAACAGAAATTAACATAAAATAAAAAAATAAATCAAAGCCATGGTGTATTATTACGTTATTTGCTCTCTCTCCAACCATCAAGAAAATTATAAGAGTCAAATATCAATATTGCATTCCTCTTATTATTTTTTTAAATATTTGTAAATTTGTGTTATGGTCATTTGTATATAGAGGCAGGTATATTTGCATTTCCGAATAAATGTTCTAGTACTAAAAATGTGAAATATTATATAATTTTTAATTCCATTTTTGAGGAAAATTTATGTAAAATTTAATTTTGTATAAAATCAACACAAAGATTCAGTTATAAAAAGTTTCAGTACTCTTGGTATGGATTGTTAAACAAATGTATGTAATTGATTCAGCTAGCGTTAAAAATAATTTTGATTTTGGTTTTAAAGAGATTCAAAATAAAAATCTTTGAGAAAGCTTCATTAGATATAAAGATGAAGGCTCCGTATAAATGGCAAAATAATGTTTCTAAAGCTTTTTTAATGCTGCATTTAACCGAACAAATCTTTTATTGTGAAAATTTCTCAGATATTTAAAAATTTTTAATCTGTAATGGCTCAATTTGACATGGAGAAGATATAGATTGCTTCCTCTATTCTACAACAATAAATTTGCCAGTAGAATTCTTCGAAACTGAAATGCAGAGTGCCTAGAATTCTAACTACAAACATTTTTCTCAGTTAACAGAACGAATACGTCTGTGAATTCTTCCCAGCACATGATAAAACACCATTCTACGAAAACACTTTCAAATCGTCTGCCCGAATTCCTCGAAAATCGAATTTCTCTCGCAAATGAACGTGACTGCACTTATCTTAGTTTTAACACATAGTTCTCCTTCCGCCAACACTGGTAGCCATCTATCTTGATAGATAATTTCTCTTTTTTTCTGTTTTTAACAGTTCTTTTTTCAAATCGCCAAACGATCTTTTATGTTTCGTTAGTTAAAAAGAAGAAAAAAAGTATTCTAGTGTTTCACCATTTGCAAGCGCTATCAGAACAAGAGCAAAACGAATGTTCTTGATGTTCGTTTCTTCTTTTTTTTATTTTGCTCTCTTTACCTTTGCAACAGTAATTTGTTCTTGCGTAAGCAAACCTGACACGTTTCCTGGATCGTTCTATTAGCACATTTTTCAGTAAAAGCTACGAGAATTTCTCGGAAATATGCATAGTTTCATATATTTTTTAATGAGACTCACGTCTATTGAAAAAACAATTCACCGGGCGAGAGATATAAAAAAAGTACCTCATCTGTTATTTGCGACTGGGGAAAAACAAGTCTTTAACATTCTAAAGATTTCTCCGTTTTGTGTCAAATTCTGACAAGTGAAACCGTGCAATTGCAGTAAAATGAGAAGTCAAATTTTCTTCTTTTTCTTTTCCAATACTTTCTTTTCTGAATTTTTTTATTATTTTTCATTTTCTCGAAGAGACAAAACGAAATTAAGGCGCTTGAGATTATGAGCAATTTTTTTTTCATGTAAGAAATTCTAAGAATACAAAAAAATTGAGTGTAACAAAGAAAAAGACAAAGTCATACTTAGTCTATCTTTTAAATAGAAGCAACTTTGTCTTACGAATTGAATTAAGAAAACTTCAATACAAGTGATTTTGTCAAACAAATCTACAATTATACTCAAATTTCGTCAAAGAAGAAAGTCAAAATACATAAGCACTGTTAGAGCAAGCGATAAAAAATGCTTTAAAAAGGGGGAAAAAAAACGTTAAATGTTTGATAATTTTTTTTATTCTTCAGAATTAAAAAATTAATTACTCACTGAAGAGTTTGAGATTCACATTACAACAAATTTTAGATGTTCTCAACTAATTTTGATTAATTTAATAGTTCATTAATGAAGCTATTTATGTATTGTATTCTTGACTCGGAGAAAAAAAAATTTAGTAAAGAAAATTTAAAACAATTATTTTTGAATCAAAATAAATAAATTAAATACATTAAGTTCAAAGGGAAACTGTTAAATATTATCTCGCATTCCTTACAATCATTTATTTGGGTTTACACAGCTATTATAGAAAAATAAAAATTCGTTTAATGTAGGTTTATTATTACAAGAATTTATGAATTAATATGTGTTAGAATTAATTAATTTTTGTCAGAATCATAATAGGGAAATTAGCGTTTGCATTATAAGAGAGTTACAGCAGAACCCCAGTAATCCGGACACGCGCTAATCCGGAGCCCTCGGTAATCCGCGGACGGTCCATAGAGAATGATGCAAACCCGAATCCTGCGCTGATCCATCCATGGATCAGAATGTTATTCAAAATATCAAGCTGAGATATCGCAAGTTGCTTCTTACGACGATTCTCAATGATCCTCTGCACAATGAAAACTTGGAAAAATCACAGATAAATGTAAATTTAAAAGATGTCGTGTTCAGTCTTGCTGACCGGGCATCTGTGTCTATATTGCTGATCAACAAGTCGTGGAAAAATTTGCTTCCCAATTTTATTGATTCTGAAGTTTAAGAAAATGTGCAAACTGAAGAAATTCAGCTTGCATCACTCATTAACCAATTACAAAACACGAAACCGATGTCTAATACTGAAGTCCTCCAGTGGGCTGCTGAGGCTGACGACAGTTTGACTCGAAATAAAATTTTAACAGACGACGAAATTATCAGGACGGTAACAGCAGAAGATGATGAGGATGACGACGTCACCCCTGTAAACTCCATCAAAATTTCTCATTCTGAGGCTGGGGCGGCACTCAACACTTTATTACAGTGGGCTGAAGAGCAAAATTTTGAAGCACACGGAAATTATGCTCCTCAGACGTTTAAGAGACCGCGCATTTGAATTAAAAATTGGAACGGCCGCGCAAAGAAAAATCTCTGACTTTTTTAGACACTGATTATGTTCATTCACTTGCATATGTAGTAATTATGTATGTACATATAATGTTCATACTGTATCATGTTCATTCAATTTATCCATACAATGTTAGTTCATACAAATATACCAGAGTATCTATACATACAATTTTTGATAAAAGTGTTTTACGTTATTTTTTAAAAACCTCGCTGATCTGGAAATCCCTCTAATCCGGACGTCCATGTGCCTGAATTCGTCCGGATTACCGGGGTCATACTGTATATATTGAAGAGAGAAGATACGAATATCAAATATCACGATGATGAAAAATTCTTATTCCGTTAGTTCGACGCGAATGGTAATGTTCGACTACATAACATCGTTACGAACCTGCAATGTCGCTTTCCCGAATGTTAGTCTTATGGTCGGAAAGAGACATTAACAGAGGTTTTATTACATGCCGGGGCAGTGCCAGCCACTTGGTGACCATTTGGTGACTTGGCGACAAATTTGACGATTTTGGCGACAAAATGCACATGCCGAAAATGCTCGAATTTTCTTTCTACCTCTATTAGCAGCGAAGATATACAGAATGTTCTACATTATTCTACGTGACGTCACGGCCTGTCGGAAGACTATAAATAACGGCGTGCTCGAATGAGGGAATAAGAATTTCTTTGGAGTGCAAACGTCTTCGGAGTGAGACGAATCTTTTTGGAGTTTTGTTCGCAGTGCAAGCTGGTAAACTGATAGGCGCCGAGCTGTACTGAAAGTGCTGGTGCCGTCATTATTAGTGATTTGCTCTCTGCTTGTGTTACTAATTTGTACAAGTGCTGTTTTTCCTGTTTCCTGTGCTTCGTGTTTTCCTGAATATTGGTGAATAAAGCGTCTTTCTCCATTATCCTGCTTCTTGGACTGTTTTCACCGTATACGCACTGGAAGATTTCCGTAACAATATACTTCAAAACGCTAAACGCGTTTCCAAGATTTCGTCTTTAATGACTTGTTCGACACAAATCGGACGTGTGCACCGGAGCTATATACATCATGGTCGTATATCCTCTCACAGCTGCCACGTGAATAAAGCGTCTTTCTCCATTATCCTGCTTGTTTGACTGTTTTAATCGTACAATCAACTGACGATTTCCGTAACAATATAATCCAAATTCTAATTATTAATTAAAAGGATTATTGCCGCTTTAGCGTTAATGTTCATTTAAAAATAAAGCAATCGTGCTTCTGAAAGTTGCCATAGTAAGGAAATTGAAACATACAATTAAACAGCGTCTGAAAAAACAAACTGCTTAATAAAGCACTGCTTCGGTTGAATGCACGCCACTTGAAATTTCAGGAATTTTATACTATGTGTTTATTTTTGGCTTGGTTTAGTTAGATTAACATCACATTTTGAAGCTATACGAGGACTACGACACATGAGCCGCACATCTTCAAATTCCAGCACCACACCAGGATAATCCAAGCAGTCGGGTCTCGAACCAGCGACCTATATGTTCAGTAGCCGAAACTCCCACGAGGCTATCAGTACTCCATGCTTATTTTTAAAAAAACCTTGTTCCCGAGATTAGATTTTCAGTATTAAATTGAAATTTTTATCAAATGCATGAGTTTTCTTTTTTAAAAAACAACAGTTCCCTTTATTCTACTGACTTTTTTTTTGCTCTTAAGCAATTAACTTAATTTTTTTATGGCAAGTTTCTTGTGTTTTTATGCCTATAATTTGTAAACATAACTTCCAGATATTTTTAAAACTATACGATTCCATGCTATGCACTTTAAATTTCTTGTAGAGGAGCAACATATTTCGCGTTCCATCACAAACCAAACAATCTTTTTGAATTAAATACCGATTTTTCTCTAATTAATGGTAAGATACCAATGCTATCTTTGTAAAATTGCAGCTAAAACTGACAGATGGAAAAAATTCGAGTGTTTCCAAGTTTGAACCGTTTCATTTTAAGTTGATGACACTCGAGATTTGCACTTTCCTGCAAAAGTACTTAATCCGAAAATTTTTCAGCGAGCATTTAAGCATGTGACTGGCCAGTTTCGTCGCCCATTCACAAGGTGTCCACTTTAAATGTGGCCCGATAGCTAATTTCTAAACCGTTCGAAATAGGCGAATATTTCTTATTGGAAAATGCTTTAAATATATTATAATTTATGGTTTTTCTTATAATGAATTATAATTTATGCTTTTGTTTATAATGAATTATATTTCATGCTTTTTGAGTCCGTGGCGAATCTAGGGGGCTATTGGGCTGCAGCCCCCCAAACCCAGAGCTATTCTTGATTTTATTTAAAATCACTACAACTGTTTGTTCTTAATTTCTCTTTTAAAAAAAATAAAAACGCGACAATATTGCTTTCTGGCTCGACAGGTTCGAAAATGTTCCGACTTTTCTAGTCATTCCACTTGTACTTGTAGCGTTGACGCGGTCGACGACATTTTTTTGGCTAGTTATTTCACTGTATTTTTTATTAAATTACCAAAAGTATTGTATTGTTTTTTATGATTCTTAATGTCAGGTGAGTGAAGTCTGTAAAGTTAAAGTGTTTTGGTTTACATAACCCATAAGGTTTCACAGCGATACAAAATTTTTATGACCTCAGTCCCCCCCGACCCAAATCCTGGATTCGCCACTGTTTTGAGTACATAAATGTATCGCTCAAAAAATTACGAAGTCTAAATTTTTCTACAGTACCTCAGTCCTATTAGTCATATTTAGTTAAATATTCTCCACACACTAATATTTAAAACAAAGGACTTCCACTCCTCTGCGACTAAAACTGAACAAGTTATGTAGCTTTGAATATCGCTGCTTTTGACGATTTTACATCATTTCAATGGCTGCCTCGAGAGAGATACTTCAATCAAGGATTAGCGCTCGCTCGATAAGGCCTCTGATTAACTTAAAATTTTGTAATTCAAAGCTCCATAATTCGTCAATTTTAGGCGCAGAAGTGTCGAACTTTTTTGTTTAAGATGTTAGTATGCCAAGAATATTTTTATTAAATACGATTAATAGAACAAGGGGCTGTATCAATTTTACAATAATACATTTATTGGCACAAACAACATAAAAAATTCTTTCCGTCATTTAAAGATTTTTTTAATTGGAAGTATATGTCTATCTCTAGAAATTAGCTATTGAGCGACGTTTGGAGTGAGCATGCTGCATAACCCCTAATAAAGTCCAAACCAAAGGAAAATGAGATGAGTAAAAAAATGAGTCGTTGAAACAGAAAATAAAAAGGACGTTAAAGATCATTCATAATAAATAAGCCAAATAAACACCGAATCATATAAAAAATGACTGGAGGCTGTCTTTTCAAACAGCCGCTGATGTTAAAGGCGTAGGACTACTTTACTCGCGTGACTCTTTTGCTTCTCGTGAGTTTTTAAGTTTGAATTAGTTATTTTTGTAACTTCCGTTATTACCCTTTATCTCTAAAATAAGACATTAGTTATGTTTTTAACATGGGTAGTTGCCGAGATATAGAGGATCGCATCACCAATTCATGCGCTTTTTTGCCCAACTTTGCGACTCATTAGTCGCTGAACTGCGATTCCGATTTTCAATTTGTTTTTGTAACTTCTGTTCTTACCCTTTATCTCTAAAATAGGACATTAGTTATGTTTTTAACACATGTTCTTACCGAGATTTAGAGGATCGCGTCACCAATTCATGCGTATTTTTGCCCAACTTTGAGACTCAGTAGTGGCAGTTGAGAAATAATTCATTATCTTTTGATATGTTACGTCTTTCTTAAAGAGGCAATTAAATGACCTACGCAAAAACTGAGAATCATATTTATGATTCTGTCAAATTTTTAATTAACATATTGAAATCAGATTTCGATTTTGATGAGATTAGTATTATACGAATTAAAACTAATGATGAAAAGTTTCCTTCTTTTTATTACATTTTATTTATATGCGCATAAATATGATTAATAAAGGCAGCTTGTATCTAGAACCATTACAAGAGTGATGAAGAAATATTTATATATTTATTTTTATTTTCTCGAAGTATGCAAAGAGAAAGAATTGTAACCGTAACTTCGATCTTGAGAATTTAATGAATCTCTTTGTTTTATACCTCCCTATATCCAAAAAAAAAATGACGGAGTCTTTTCAAACAGCCTCTGATGTTAAAGGCGTAGGACTACTTTACTCGCGTGGCTCTTTTGTTTCTCGAAGTTTCTATTAAGTTTTTAAGTTTAAATACAACTTCTGTTGTTACCCTTTATCTCTAAAATAAGACATTGGTTATGTTTTAGCATAGGTAGTTACCGAGATATAGAGGATCGCGTCACCAATTCATGCGTATTTTTGCCCAACTTTGCGACTCCTTAGTCGCTGAATTTCAATTCCGATTGTCAATTTTTTTTTGTAACTTCTGTTGTTACCCTTTATCTCTAAAATAAGACATTAGTT
>BGPR01031857.1:0-17808 GCA_013235015.1 Araneus ventricosus | reverse complement strand
AAGATTTATTGCTAAAGGAAAACGAAAAGAATAAGGAAGGTGATGGGGTTGATCTTTAAACTTCTTGAAAAAGTGTGGAGAGGGAAAAGCTTTCTTTAACTTTTTTATGCAAGAATCAAGTTGAGCAAAATTTATACATTAAATAGTTGGATTTGATAACGGATTTATGATAATGCATAGTGCTTATTTCCAAGGTTATCTGTTTATCATTTTTATACATATATTCAGTTTTAGAGTGCTTTTTGTTTATTTCTGCTTTAGTAAGAATGGATATATTCACTATTCCTCAAATAGAATGGGATATTCAAGTAGCAACAGAATACCCGAATGTCAAAATATGCTTCTATATCAGGGTAGAGGGAGTAAATATGTAGTTTCCGGCTCTATATACGTCATTCGTACAAAGTGATATGGCCCACAACCAGCAACTATAATTCTAAGTGTAACTAAAGGGGGGCTTCGATTATTTATTTTACACTTGCATTGAATTTCCAAAAAATTATAATTGATTTTCGTGCTAAAATGGAGTCAAATTACGCTCATGTACGAGGGTAAGACATTAAGTAAGTCACAAAAGACAAGAAAAAAAGTAATTTACCATGATAATCGCTTGGAAAAAACTTTATTTTTCAACATAATCTCCACCAATGCTGATGCACTTATCCCATCGTTTTATCAGCGCCCCAGCAGCTGAATAAAATTCTTTGGGTTGCTGTCTCATTCACAGTAGCACTTCGTGTTGAACGTCGTCATCATCTGCAGAGTGTGTGCCTCCAAAATGTTGTTTTAGTAGATAAAACAGATTAAAATCGCTTGGGGCTAAGTCTGGTTGGTCAGTGCTACAGCAACCAGACTGAATTTTTTTTGAATATATGGTGTTCAAAAAATTATAAAATATTCTGACTTACCCATGATTAAACTGAAAAAGAAATAAGGGTCGGTCAGTAAAGTTTATAATTAAAAAATAACTAATACTTTGAAAATTTACACAATATTATTTAATAAGAATAAGGAGGTGTGAATAATAAACAAAAGGTGTGAGTGAATAAAATTATTCAGTCATATAAATCATTATCAGCCAGAATAAAAATAAAGGCTTTTAAAAACACAATAATGAAATGAATCGTAACAAAAATGAACAGCATCACGAATGTGTTTTAAGAAATGTTTCGTAAAATAGCAGGTTGGACTTCGTTAATTCAACCTGTTTTTTTTTCCTTGTTTTGCTTTCCCTCGTTAACTGTCTGTAACAGTTTCTTAAATATATATGTCCACTAGGAACATTCCAGAATGACAAGGAATTTATATACTCCAGCTCTCACGAGAAGACGGCTGAGAAGTAAGCATCATGGGATATCAGACGAGTCTATTTTAATAAGTTAGGAGACGTCAACACAGTCGTGTGGACTCCAATGTGTATTTCTCAATTCGAGAATTTTTTCTCAATTTGTTTTCCTCAATTGGAGGCAAAGCAGCTTTTTATAAAGCATAAGTCTCAATCATCCCCTCAACTAAGCCACAGTCGTATTTATTACAACCCTGTTATTTATCCGCTACTTTATCTCCATTTCATACTTTACCCTCTGTCAGCAAATGCACTTGTCTGTCTTACGTCGACAGTCAGCCGCCTTTCTCTGAGAGGCAACAATATTGGGTTCTATAAAAGACAATACCCCCTTGCCTGAAACCAGCTGTGGTCGAACTTACTCGAACGTTCTACTACGATCGTATCGCAACAGAACAAAATATGCTTTGGAATGTTCTACTGCATTCATGAAAATATGAAACATTATTGAAATTGCACTTACGGATCTATCCTTCTTTTCTATCTTTATAGTTGAGAAATGATACTTCAGCTTTCTGAAATATAAGAAAAAACGTGAAATGATTGAACCATTCCCAGAACAAAGAGGTTATTAAATAACCTCTGGTATTGAAAATTCGCTGAAGATACCATCAGTAAAAAACAATTAGTTCTACTTTTAGATTATCCTTTAACAGCAGAAGAAAATGTTAGCTATAAATTATTATCATAATTCAATATTTATTTTTCTTAAAATAATTGAATTGTTGATTGCAGAAACCACATGTGTCAATAATATCGAAACGCTGGAAACATGAAAAAAAACTGATTAATTTTTTTAATTGAAGACTAAATTTGTTTTCACCTGGTAGATGTTATATACAGTGAACTCTCGATATCTCGAACTTCGATATCTCGAAAACCTTGATATCTCGAAAAAATATTTTTCCCCTTGAAATTTCATATTTCTCCTAATGTTAATTTCAATTCCTATCTCGAAGAGTTTTCACTCAAAACCTTGATATGTCGAATTTTTTTCGAAGCCAAAAATATTTTTTTCCTTGAAAATCGCTGTTTAGTCACATTATGACCTTCGTGAAGATTTCACGTAGGGGATGCTTCCCAGAATTTGATGCAAAAGGGACAATACCACTTCCTTTACACCCAATTGGATATTCAAGGTAGCATAGTATCGGCTGCAATGAGTGCCATTCTCACCAATTCGTTAGGCAAGCCTATTAGCTGTTGTGTTTATGTAACAGGTGATTATACTTATCCCTGAAATGAACGCAGTATAAAGGTGGTTTTCCTCCCACCCAACACGACTTCCAAGCTGCAACCTCTAGATCAGAGGATATATAAAAGCTATTTTTTGGATTGAAAACTTAGTAGAAAAGTAATTTGAAGTGTCGCCAGGTCACTATGCTGAACATTTTAAAGAAATTCTAAGTAGTAGTAATTTATTACAGATACATTCTGTTTTAAAAATTTTATACTTCTCTGTAAATTAATATCACTGTTATGAATTAATATGGGAATTATTGCTGTATTCAGACATCTAACTCTATCTGGCTAAAATATTTTACAATATATTCTTTACCTTGTAATTACGTGTAATTTTTAATGCTTCGGAGGGTAACCTCGTTATCTCGAAAACTCGCTATCTCGAATTTTTTCCCGGGTCCCTTCGATTTCGAGATATCGAGAGTTAACTGTACTTATAATTTGACTTTACTTGACTCTTGTCATTTCTTCACTCAATATGTAAATACTCCTCTAGAATGTAAAAACAGCATGAAAGTAATTTTGAAAAATATATGGGATAGCCGTAGTTCGGGACCGCAGCGTAGATATTTCGTGAGAACGTCGTGACAAATCATAATAACAAGTGTTTGGAATTAATTTGAAATTTAATTATCAATATCTTCAATACGATGGTTGCACAAAGGTGTATAATGATTACAGAGTAGATACAACATTACAAGCGTATCGCGTGCAGCAAGCGCATGGGGTAGCTTGTACACATCACAACCCTTAGAATCCAAGTGTCTAGTGAAAGTCATGTCGATGTTGTTGTTGCCGCGGGCTGTAGACGCAGGAATGCGCGTGATCCTTAGATTATTGGGTTCTCACTGGCCACTACTCGCCTGTTATACCAGCTACGTACTCGCCTTGTTCAGTTTTTTCGTTTTCTTTTGGACACTTCCGTAGCTCTTGCGTTCGTTCGGCACTAGAGTTTTTAGACTTATTGCATTCCTTTCGATGAGAACTTTTCTCTTACTGGCGTTTTTTCATGATTCCGCTCATATTTGCGAGTTACATGCGGTGACATCTTAAAATTATTTGGTAATTTTAAACTTAATATAAATTTTTGCTTGAATTCAGGCGAATATGTTTCTTGTCTCAGTTCAGGTCCTGTTAGCGGTCCGCGAGTTATTTGCAATGACACCAGAATTAAAGTCCTAGCTCAATGCGTTTCCACGCTACACTAATTTGAAATTCTACACGAAGCTAATTCGTGACAATCACGCGCAGGCGTCTACAACCTCGAGATTACGTCACAGGCAGACCACATCCTGCTCAAGATACACGTACAGTCGCGGGGGAAAAAAGTAGCCACCTCCCATATAGCATGTACACTTGCAGCAAGTTTGATTTTTCTTGATATTAACTTGTCATGACAAATTTGATGTGGCAATTTTGCTGCAAACTTCCTGCAAAGTAACAAAGCATAATCGACCAACCCACTTACAAAACAAGTTTGCGGTGAAATTTTTATAACAACTTCAGACCACGATTGCAAAACAACTTTGCTGCAAAGATGATACACACACTTACATATTATCTTTGTCTCTGTTTTAAAAAAAACATTCAATTTTAATAGCATCTCCTAGAACGTCCTTCTTTTTATTAATTCAATAAATCAATGATAATTTGTAAAAAAACTAACTTTTTTACAAAAAAAAATTTTTGAAACACTTGGGTAACCCTATTGAAATCCTATGAAATCGAACATAACTTTTTCACACCTTTCTAGATCTTTACTGATTCTTCCTGAAAATGTCTTGTGTATCGATGTGTTGCCATCAATATGTAGAGACAAGGGTTGTAAGTGTAATCCGTTCATGTGCACTATACAGATAAATTCACTGTAACGGTTTATCAAACCTTTTTTTCAAGCAGACGTATGACATCTCCATATTTACCAACGGTCACGTTAGTTCCATTACACTCAACTACTATCGAAGACTCCATAGACATATTTGATTCCAGGAAGAAATCCCCAGATATCACGTACGTTTGCAGCAAGTTTGATTTTTACTTGATATTATCTTGTCATGGCAAATTTGACGCGTCGATGTTGTAGCGAAACTGCTGCAAAATAACAAGGCGAAAATAGACAACTAGCGCCACCCCTCCTTGCAATGCAAGTTTGCTGTGAAGGTGTCATGACAAATTCACAGAACGATTGCAAAACAAGTTTGCTGCAAAGATGATAGCACAATAAGAGATAATCTTTGTCTCGGTTTTAAAAAACATCCGATTTTTAATAGCATCTCCTAGACCGTTCTTCTTTTTATTAATTCAATAAATCAATGATAATTTGTGAAAAAACTAACTTTTTTTATGAAAAAATTTTTGAAAAAATCTCCATCTTTTAAGTAAATATAGAACTCGCACTTTAAAGAAAACTGTATCGCTTTTTCTTAATGTTGACATTTTAACGTTCATAATCAAAATTAAACCAAAAAACAGTCAATATTTGTTGAAAAATAATAATAACTTACATTTTGTCCCATTTTAAAAGTAACTACTTTTGAACCCTAATTTCATAATTTATTCTACTAGCAAAACGTCGCACTCTCTTTGACCTCAAATCACATACTCAACTCAAAGTTTAAAATATTAATGAAAGCAAGAAAACAGTTCAAAATAAATCGTAGATGCACGATCTATTAGCGCAATCTATCTTTCCTTATCTAAGTTCCGCTGGCTGAGTGGCTAAGGCGCTGGCTGAGTATTTGGCTATGAAGCGAGTTGTCGGGGGTTCCAATCCGAAGTTGTCTTCGTACTCTGTTTTTCCTATAGTTTGCAGTGAATTTGACGTGGCAAGCTTGTGACAAGCTTGACGCGTGGTGACTAACTCGTTTGAGTTAACTTGTTTCAAGCTTCCATTCTTGCCGATTTGCAAAGCAAGATTGCTGCAAACAAAAATTGCTATCTGGATAACTGTGTAAAGTTTAAATCAATTTTCAATTTTACCAGAGAATTTATACATTAATACACTGCCTGTCTTTTAGTTCTAAATCAATGATGCCCTGCAACTTTGTGATTGACTTTTTTCCTATGATTGTACCGTTTTCAAGATAGAAACGATAACTCTTGAGTTTAGCACCAGGTGACGTTGTAAGCGGTCTCATGGAGCAACGCACAGCCACTTTACCACAGACGAGTTTTCTTATTTATTTATTTTATTATTTGTTTATTTTGTTTTGTTTATTTGCATTAAAATGCCTTAACTACGTAATTACGGCGTAATTCTAAGTCAATGGAATCTTCAAATCGGAAGTCCAAAAGTAATGCAAATAAAGTCAAATTTTTTAATGTAAGTAAATAAAACCGAAAGTTCGTCTATACATAGACACCACTTCTATGATTATAGCTGCAGATTATCTGAAATTAAGAAGGGTGTAAATATCTTTAGTGGGTACCCTGTATTTACTTTTGGACTTTCGTAGTAGAGATTACTCTATTTCCCAAGTCTGATTTTTTAACCTTCATGGACCATGATCGCTCTGTCTCCTTTCAATTCAGTAATAAAGACTTTTTGCCATCCGACAGTACCGTTTTTTGTAATAATAACAAAGCCTGGGCTTTGTTATGATTCTCCAGAATCATAACGGCAACTCTAGTGGGCACCAAATAGAAATTTTTAACTAAAAGAAACAACCCAAGGTTTCGCCAACAGCAGAATGTTAAACTAGGAGCTGCATGTAAAGATTCTGAAAAAATATAGTACAGGTACAGTACCGAAACAAAAAGAATAAAACTGAAAAAGATTGCCACGAGTAGCCTCGCTACTTGTGTCATTCTCCCCTGATATCCTCAATTCGTTTCTTAAAAAAGTTAACTCATATTTTATTGCTTCCTAGAAGAATCAAGGAAATCTTGCTAATTAGATGTGGACTGAAAACGAAATGCCGAATAATTAAAACTAACTATCATAGCGAAATAAATGAGCAATGTTTTATATAATTATTATAATATCGAACCAATAAAACTTCTTCATTTACACGAGAGGAAAAATAAATTAAATAAACGAAATTCTTTTAAAACCCTCATATAATTATTTTATCTGAAATTATTTCATTTAAAATAAATTTTATTGGTTAAATTATTATGAATTAAGAATTTTTTATTTTCAGTTTTCTTAAAATATTCATGAAGTAGGTAAACTCAACAAAGGAATATAGGCTAGCAGTTACCTCAACAATTTAATCAAAGGTTTGCTAGTGCAAGTAGCTACTGTTCCACCTAATTATTTATGTTGCCATACTGGTGACAGTCTCAGAGAAACCAACTTATAGATCCCATCAGTTAGGATAAATATAAGGAATTCAACAATATAGTATATGCAACTTACAAGCATGCTGGATTGCAGTTTCTCCTGCAAGCATTGCGTCTCTCGGTTGCGTTTTCATCTTTACACCCTGACCATTCTATGAAGATTTAAAACATTTTCTTTAGAACATAACGAAAAAAAAATTAGTAATCAAATTTTATTCTGAATTTAGCGAAATGGAAAACAGCTATCACAATTTTAGAAACGAATAAAACTGACATAATTTTAACAAAAGATAAAACAGATTAATTCAGGGTACAATTTCAGAAAGCAAATGGCATTCACAATTTAGAGCAAAAGAAAACAGCTATCAGAATTTTAGCAAGGAATGAAACTGTCAAAATTTGAATTAGAAATAAAACATACCGGGTATAATTTCAATAAACAAATGGTGTTCCCAATTTAGAGAAAAGGAAAACAGCTACCATAATTTTAGTTAAGAACAAAAATGTCAAAAAAATTTAAAAAGATAAAATGGATTAATAAAGGATGCTAGAGCTAATATGCGGATATTTCTATATTAGAAATAGAAAAATATGTGAGGAAGAAGAAAGTAAGAGTAATCTCATCTGAAAGGCAAAACATTACTATTAGGATAAATAAGAAGTATTTTCGTTTTTTGATTGCCTATATGACAAAACCTATAGCTGGCACTTGCTTATAAATATTGATGAATGCAAATTGTTAGATTCAGTAGTATATGTTCCTATATATTCGATAGTATATAATACTGATCTTACCTTATTTTATTCCTTTTTTATTTTTAAATTATATAATAGCTGATACAAATATTGAAATTTTATCCATCTTAAGATATTATTTTAAATCAGATAATAGAAATTAAAATTAAAAGAAAATAAATTAAAAGAAAACAATGATAAAATTAAAAATAATAATGATAAAATGAAAATTTTTCATTTTATCATTGTTTTCTTTTAATTTATTTTCTTTTAATTTAAATTTCTATTATTTGTTTTTGTATTTCGTTAGATTTGGCTGCATATGCGCCTTTCTATTTAATGCAAAATATGTTATTGTTTTTTATTTTAATTAAAATTTAATTAATTAATTTTGCTAAATTTTAAGAATTATAACTATTATTTTAAATCAGGTCATAAAGCTATCGTAGCATCTCGTAATATTCGAAAAGTTGAAGGAGGCGATAAAATCTGTGATCAAATAGGTATAAACGTTTTAAGGAAGGAGACTTGTCTCTTGAAATTAAACCCAGAAGTGGGAGGTCTTCAGTTGTTAATCTTCAAGATTTGATACAAAAAGTAAAGACGAATCCAACCCACAGCACCCGAAAACTTTCAAAGGAGTTAGGACCCTCCAAGGACACTATATGTCGAACCTTGCATAAGTTTCAAGAAACTTACAAGAACTCTAGAGAAGTTCCTCATTAACAGACTCCACAGCAAGCTAATCAACGACTAGAAATTTGAAAAACTCTTCTTGAAACCCACAGGACTTTCGGTTTTTCAAACGCATAATGACATGGGATGAGAAATAGGTTCATCTACGAAACTCAGATAATCGAAAGCAATGGTTAGATGTGGGCTAATCAGCCTTACCTGTTGAAAAACAAGGACGGTTTGAAAAGAAGTTTATGATCTGTGTCTGGTGGAATTTTCATCAAGTGATTCATTTCGAAATCATTCCACGTTGTCGGTCGGTCAACTTTGAAATTTACTGTGAACAGCTGGATAGGGTGTATGATTCTTTGAAAAGGAATTACTCTGCTTTGGTCGAACGAGGGAGAGCTCTTTTCCAGCAAGATAACGCGAGACCACACACATCCTGTATCACTCGAAAAAAAATAGATGAGCTTGAAGGAATCGAACTTTTACCTTTTTCTGAATATAACATGTTTCGATCTGTGGAATCATTTTTCAGGTAAAGATGCTTTTCTAATATTGATGAGCTATAAAGACGGGGTTGTCTAGACTTTTCAGCTTCCAAATCCAAAGAATAGTATCGAAATGATATTATTCAACTTGTAGAAAGATGGAAGGAAACCATCGAACTTGATGGTTTATATTTTGATTTGTGATATGTTTATTTTATGTTGTAATATTGGAATAAAGATTTGATTCCTAAAACGAAGATACCTTTATACTTCCTACTATTTATTCTAAATAGAGATGGTGTCTTCAGCTGGAGAATAATGCACATTCACTGCGAAAGTTTTTAACAAAAAATTCGACCGTCAATCATGTGCGAATTTTCGAGAGTTTCCAAACCTGACTGCCGAAATTCATGAGCTTCAGTTTTGCTATAATGTGTCTTAAAATCTGAATCTGCACCAATTGTATATGAGTACAGTTTTTGCATTTATCGAAAAAAATCGAAGAAACTTAGCTTGAAAAGATTTAAATTCCATTTAAAATTAAATTCCGAGTCTATATAATTTTCAGCATAACTTTTGGTTCGATTCGATTTCACTTAAACTTCATCAATTATAACGAATAACTAAGAAAATTTTTATTTAATAATTTGGTGTTCGAAATGTTTAGCCTAATGAGTGAAGGAATTACATTGCTGAAGAACATGAATCTCAGGAAGCAGATTATAGTTTCATCCTCTGTCTGTTGTCAGCGCCGTGTTCGACCCATATGCACTTAAGCAATGAATTTCTCGCTGTGGTTGGATTAGCTACTGAAGGCTTTCTTCTAAGAAAAACACACCCCTAAAAGTCTCCCAGAAGAGTCCTATCTGCCGCCGTAAAACTAAGTCGGACTTCTGTCTCTATAGAATGTCTCTATTGTCTCTGGTTCTACTTAAGTGTTCCAACGTCACTTTGACCAAGAGAAGATGCCACACTTTCCACTTATCATGAGTCCTTGACTCGTGAACTTGACTAGATATGCTAGTCTATCGTGTGCCTCTGACTCCAATAATTCCGCTTTTTTTCACAACTATATGCATGTAGAGGTGAATTGCACTGTTTATTTTACCTCCTCTTAAAATTTATCTTACAACCATACACCTAGAAGGCAGCCCGTGCCGGTGATGAATTTTGCAACAGCAGTTACCGCATTTTATGCAACGGCAAGTTTGAGAATCGAATGTACGGAGATCACTTCTTCTCTGGCAGCGGTAGCAGTAGGTGAAGAGCTAACAGTTCCGTGATTTCCCTCAGTGGTAGGGCGTGGCTAATGGCTAATATCTATTATTCTAATATGCTTAATATTCTAATTCTTTGTCTTTCCCCTTTACTTTAGTTTTACTCTTTAAAGCAATTGCTAAGCCATAGTATGATTCATTTTAATACCTGTAACTGAAATGTAAATATGTCTCTGTAAATAGTAGTAATAATAGATGTGTTTGATTTAAAATTAATGTCACATTATTTAGAAAATATCCTTAGACACTGAAGCCAAATACCTTCCTCCCTAAATGTATACATTAAAGATTTAAGTACTCATAATCAATACAATCATATCTCGGAGTCCCCTCTGGATCTCCTATACAAACACTCTCTCTCTCTCTCTCTTCTTTTAGACGTGGGACCAGAACAGTTACATGGAAGTTGGTGACATGACATAAGACAAGTGGGATTAGAACTGGTAGATTAGCATACAGGGTTGGAAAGACAATAGAAGAACACGATTTCGGCATGTTTAACATAAATAAATTAGATTAACGTCCCGTCTTGAAACAGCATGAGAGCTATTAAGGGTCGAACCTCGTATATTTGAGTTGCTGTCAGATAAAAAGGCCGACAACCCCTTCAAGCTTCCACACTCCACAAGAGAAAGAACGTTTAATATTGACGGAGTTAATGCGAACTATGTCATTTATACGACGAATCTTTGGTGGAATCGGGTACTGAACCCCACACACTATTTTCCCAAAGTCAAGACTGTTGCTAAATCACCGTCTTTATATGATGTACTAGCACTTTATTATAATGTGTTAAACAAAAAAAGATTAGAAGAAAATTTTAACATATAGTTGCTATTATATCAAAATGTCGCATGTCGAAAACAACACACAGCAAAACACACGCAATTTTGATGTAACAGCTAGAACCACTGGCAACATATCACATTTTGTGATTACGTTCAACAATCACATACAAGATACAAAAATTTGAAAGTAGATGTAGCTAAGTGTTTTGCATCAATAAAATGTTTCGTCAAATTTAACATTCGACATTTTGACATAACAGTGACGATATGGAATTATTCAATGAATTTCATAAAGTAATTTTTAAAAACATGCTTTTTTTTAGTGTAATAAAAAGTTTCGTTTTTAATTTAAATTATTTTCTACTTTTTTAATTTAAAATTCTTTATTATAAATAATATGTAATCTCTTGAAATAAATTTCTTCACAAAATTGAAAATCAAATGACGCCCCTCGTTTGGAATAAAAATTCAATTAAATTGATTGATTAATTGATAATTAAGTTCTGGGAATATTAAAATGGCTTATTGTAATCGAGAATAAACAAATGCACAAAATTTCAAAACTCTAGCACATCTGGAAATGAGTGAAAAATCGTTGAAAACAATTCCATCTTTACAAATATGCAAAAAAATCTAAGTTAATAAAAAATGTGTGATAATTCTGAAACTACATATACTTTTGAATACTCACCAATTTGATCTGAACACAAGTTTTCAGGCCGATACAGCATTACTTTGGGCTTCTCGCAGTCATAACAAGCTCTGGAATAGGACAAATAGCACAATGCTTTGCACATCTGCCCATTTTGAAAATGAGATAATCATTAGTTATTTCCATTTCATTTAATAGATGGCGCTTCTCTTTACAAAAATAACTTACTTCTTGAGAACGGGGTCCTGTTTTGTTATTTTTTCTCCACAGCGCGTCATAATCGGTGCAGTTGGTTTCATATGGATGAGGCTGCAAATGCTCTTCATCCTAAAAAATGCATAGTAATTTTTTTAATCCTCTTTAGTAACTAAAATCCTACAAAAATATATTACGGAGATTCGAACCTCTTATCGAAACATCGTAGTATGGTAATGTTTTAGGCTTGATTTGTCTATCCTTATTTTATTTCAAAAACTTTTTTAAAATTATATAACAACGATAATGTGCACACACAAAAAGAATGTATTTAATGTCGTTGTAACAGGCTGTTCCTAATTTCTGTTATTTTTTTCTCCACAGTGCGTCATAATCGGTGCAATTGGTTTCATATGGATGAGGCTTAAAAAATGCATATTAATTTTTTTAAATCCTCTTTAGTAATTAAAATCTTACAAAAAAATTTTAAGAAGATTCGAACCTCTTATCGAAATATCGTAGCAGAGTAATGTTTTAGGCTTGATTTGTCTATCATTATTTTATTTTAAAACCTTTTTTAAATTATATAACAACGATAATGTGCACACGCACACAAAAAAAAATCTATTTAATGTCGTTGACGCTGTTCCTAATTTCTGTTATTTTTTCTCCTCAGTGCGTCATAATCGGTGCAGCTGGTTTCATATGGATGAGGCTGCAGATGCTCTTCATCCTAAAAAATGCATAGTATTTTTTTATTTATCCTCCTTCAGCAGGGTTGCCAACGTTTCTTCCTTCCTTATCCATTGATTAGTCTATTTATTTTTGAGAACCTCCTTTGTAAAATCTCGGCGCCCCCCCCCCCCGACCATCTCTTCACGGAAAGAAGTTTTTAAAAATATTAAAGGCTTAGGTTGACTTAACAGTCAAAAGACTCGAATTAATAGCATCTGTAGGAATTGTTTCGGATTTCATATTTTATTCCATTTTTCATAATAGTACTAGTTCCAAATCCTAACAAATGCAAATACCTCTGAAAAAATTTTGCATTAACTTACGATGCGATAGTTAACAATTCCTCCTCGTAATAATCAATTCAGATGGAAGGAAATATCAGTGAAATCACAGAATTTTTTTCGTGTAGCAGAATTTCATAAAATTAGGCTCAAAAGAAGACAGAAATAATTTCATGTCTGGAGCTGCGTCACGCTTACTGCCATATATTTTATTAACCCCACGAGCGGCGCTAGTGTCTGCCCAACGGGGGGGGGCGCGACGTGCTGTACGGAGGGAGGAGTGTAATGAAATTGGTCTCGCATTTTCGCCAGATCTTTATTTATTTACTAGTTGAATATCCCGTTGCGTGAACGGAGTACATAAATTTTTCCTCAACAGGAGGATCCTGCCCCCCCCCCGGGCGGCCCACTGGCGCCGCCCCTGATTAACCCTCTGACTGCGTATCCCGAGATTTCCGCGGGTTGGAAGCGAATCTATTTTCTGCTGCATCCTGCGATTTTCACAGGCTAATGTGTTTACTTAGTACTTTTATACCGCTGGATCAAAGTATTACTCGATAATTAATTTAGTGAGTTATTATTAATTTGCATATAAATTATACTCGCTTGGCTCAACGGTATTTGAACACCTTGGAAACGTTGCATTTAAATAGTGATTTTTAAAAATCACAGAGGGTTAATATAAGCACAAGACGAGTATATTCTTTCCTGGAACACGGTGCCATAACTGACACCACATTCGCGTACCATTACCTAGTCCATAGGTTGGGAACCTCTGCTCTAGAGTCACTAAAATCCTACGGGACAAAGTTAATTAAAGAGATTCGAACTACTTATCAGAAACGTCGTAGCATGATAATGTTTTAGGCTTAAGTCATCCATCTTTGTTTTATTTTCAAAAATTTACTTTTAATTATATAGCAACTATAATGTGCACACAAAAAATGTATTTAACATCGTTGCAACTCGAGTACATAAAAACGTAGTAACTAAAAGAATGAAGTGTATATATCCTTAAAAAATATTTTTAAAACTTATTAAAACAAGAGAAAAGTTGTGCGGAGATAAAAATTTGTATCATTAAAAGCTAATTTCTTCATTTTAAAGCGGTGTAAATTTTTTGTGAGGTAATTTGCTCGAAGTTATAGAGGGAAAATGTTAAAATTTCCATTAATTTTCAATTAAAAATAGCATTAAAATTTTGAATAAAACCTTTTCTTATGGAGCCCCTTCTATCTAAGAAGTAACTATCTGCCAAATGTGGAAGCTCCAAGTCCGGCAGTCTGCCCAGTAGAGATATTATGGAGGAAAAATGTTAAAATGTCCTTTAATTTCCAATTAAAAATCGCATTAAAATTTTGAATAAAACCTTTTCTAATGGAGCCCCTTCTATCTAAGAAGTAACTACCTGACAAATTTGGAATCTCTAAGTCCAACAGTCTGCCCAGTAGAGATGTTTGAACGATTTTTTCATCAGGGACGTCGCAATCCGCAATTTGCAATTAGTATCAAGCCTATAATTAGTATCATGTTAGCAGTGGACTTTTTATTCACAACATATTTTTTTTTCTTTTTCTGATTCGGTATAAATAATGTATCAAATTATTCTTACCTATTATTGCGGATTGGTATACAGAATCAAATTAATTTCACTTCCTTCGGGAAAACTGTCTCGAGTAAACTATAATCAACAACTGGAAACATGATTATAGCCCACTTTCTATATAAATTTACTTTTCAGTGTGTGTTGCAAATCAAATCGGCAATCAAAATGGACTGAAGAACTTATCTCAAGTCACTCGAAAAAGGAGAAGACACTTCCAGGTTATTCCACGAAATTCCCAATTTTAAGAGGATATTTTCAGATTTCGAGCAGGCGCAGTAAAAGTTAATGCAAAAACTGAGTTAACCCTTTAAGGATCGCATTTTTTTGCTATCTAATAAGATGACCCCTCCTGTTTTGGAAACGGGCTGTCGTTTTCATTCATCTAAGAAGGCATAGAATACTTGAGATGCTTATGGATTCTACGTAATTTTTGTGTCAAATTATAGAGCTAATTAATGATTAAATTTTAGTTTACAGCCTAAAATGGCGATAATTCGATGCACTTCAATATGACGGGAGCGAGACTTAAGGAGTTAAAAAAAAAAATCCATCTTACGTATTTATAAGTCTTCTGGTTCTGCGACTCTCAGAAGATTATGGTTTCCAAATGTTGATTAAGTAATGTCGGATAAGGCTTCCATTTTTCCAAGATCACAATTACAGTCAAACTGTATAATTATTATTACGTTAGATAATCATTGTTTAAATACTGCGTAATAATTAATATATTAGATGATCATTATTTCATACTGCATTAGATAAAGATAAGACATACTTCTATAGAACTTTCGCTGTAAATAAGAACCAAAAAATATTTCACAGGTTGAGCATCCTGTTTTAACATCAAAAACATTCTCGATACGCTTTCATTTATTCCAAACAAGCAAGTGAAATATAGTTTCGTTTTAAACTCTTAATTGAATACTTAGTTAAAAGTAATATGAGATCTGCTTCTCAGAAATTATGCATTATTTCTCTTATTGCATCTTGCATCTTATGCATTGTTCCTGTTATGAATCCTGTAAAATTTTTACGTTAAGTTTTAAATAATTAAAACTGGTAGTGGACGAGAGTAATTTTAAGCCAGCCATTCACCGCTCTTCCACTGTGGATTTTGGAACATGGAAAGGAAAAAAACCACTCGTCAGTTTTAAAAACCGATGGAAATTGGCTCAAATGGATGAAAGTGATGGAATTCCGGATAGTTTGAAAGCTGATTGGAATGGCCGGGTGGTGATTTGAGGACCTCGTTGCGAGGCTAGCGGGAAAACAATACCTCTGCTTAGTTTGGGACCCAGGACGAGGGTCGATCGTGTTGAAAGTAAAAGCGGAAATCAGCCGTGGGGGGAGGAAAGCAATACGTCTCAAAACTAAATAAAATAATAGTATTGATATGCAAATTTGATGATCAAATGATCTTGTTTTGAAGGCGGGAGGAGGAGTGGTGGATCAAAGAGCGGCGATAATAGCGCACTTTGAAGCCTCCCTGAATGGCGAGCCTAATCTTTCGGCTTGAATGGGTGGAAAAAACAGCCTTTGGACAAATAGCAAAGTGTAACCTTCTCGTGAATGCCCAGCTTAACGGGTCTATACTGGTACCCCGGGTTGGGTTGGGCGCCGTCACTTTTCCCGCACGTTACCAGCGGAAAAAGTGACGTCTCCCAACCCAACCGGGGGTACCAGAATAGACCCCTTAGTTGCAATAATACAAAAGCAGCTTTGAACTAGTGGAATATTTCGAATAACAGAAAAAAATGTTTACTTACAAGACGAACATAGATGTTATATTCATATCCTGACTTAAGATGATTGCCTTCCAAAAGTGGGTTGACCGGTACGAAAGGGGAATGAATAGACAGAAATATTTGGTTCCCTGTCCAGGGGAAGAAAATGTCATCCTTCCTCATTCTCAGCAGAAAGAAGAAAATTTGTGTCCGATCTTCCGTAGTAGAATCTGCGATAATAATATAATGCAAGAGATGATTACAAAATAATCATCGACCTTAAACTCGCTTTATTTCAACAACTATGCTGTGATTCAGTACATTGTGTATGCAATGTTACAACTATGATGATAAGCTATCACTATGCCCATATCGCAATTTTAGTTTGCAGCAATCTTGCCCTGCAAGCTTGCAACAAGTTTGACGCTTCAAACTCATTGCAAACTATAGCAAAAACAGAGTAAGCAGACAAAACCTCGGATTCGAACCCCCGACAACCCACTTCATAGCCAGTCGCCTTAGCCACTCAGGGAGTCTGGTAGGAGATGATAGATTGCGCTAATATATCGTGCATCTATACGTTTTATTTTAAACTGTTTTCTTTATTTCATTAATTTTTTTCAATTTTGATTAGAGAATATGATTTGAAATCAAAGAGAGGGCGATTTTCGCTAATATCTGTGTCTTGCTAGTAGAATAAATTACGATCAAAAAGTAATTAGTTTTAAAAATATGGCACAAAATGTAAGTTATTATTTTTCAAAAATTATTGACTGTTTTTTAGGTTCAATTTTGTTTATGAACGTTAAAATGTTAACATTAAGAAAAAGGTGATATATAGTTTTCTTTAAAGTGCGAGTTCTATATCTACTAAAAAGATGGAGAATTTTTCAAATTTTTTTCATAAAAAGACTAGTTAGTTTTCTACAAATTATTATTGATTCACTGAATTAATAAAAAGAAGGACGGTCTAGGAGATGCTATTAAAAATCGGATGTTTTTTAAAACAGAGACAAAGATCAAAACCAGATATATACAACTGTATCCAGGTCGTGGTGTGTAAGTGTACTGTATCAACTTTGCAGCAAACTTGTTTTCCAATTGTGGTGTGAAGTTTGCCATCACAAATTCGCAGCAAACCTGTTTTGCAATTGAGTTGGTCGATTATGCTTTGTTACTTTGCAGGAAGTTTGCTGCAAAGTTGCCGCATCAAGTTTGTCATGACAAGCTAATATCAAGAAAAATCACACTTGCTGCAAGTGTGCATGCTATCTGGGTGATGACTTATGAAAATCTAATGTATTGCAAGGGAGTTGAATGGGTGACAAGCCGGCTATACAGCGGGATTTGAGTAGCCATTCTTAGAGGTTATTTTAACATTATGCCTATGGGCCAAAAATTCCGTGCTAAACAAAAGTGGCCTTTGACTTTTTGTTGAGATTGTGACAGAAGTTTTACTGTATAAAAGATATATAGCCATTTAAATCGAGCTTTCTGAAATTGGACTTTGTTCTTTTCCTAGTTTTGAGGAAAATGGCAAATCGAAGAATTAAAGTTGGAAGAAGGAGGGATTATTTTTTGTGGGTTCTTAATGTGTCATTTCGTCTTCGGGTCGGTTGGGGCGCCGTGCAACTGCTTAGGCAAACTAATCAAGCCAGAACTCTCACCGATTGCTATGCTTTTATACTGCTGCCAGAACTTACCTGCCATCGTCTACAAATGGCGTAGTAGATACTGGATATAACAGACTATTGTTTTCGCAATATGTTTTATGC
>BGPR01031856.1:0-17809 GCA_013235015.1 Araneus ventricosus | reverse complement strand
TCTAACTAATTAAGCAACCAATAAACAAATACTAACAGTGAATTTGTCGGTCACTGAGATCAGACAAACATTAGATTAAGATTCTGCTATTTGAAATATTTATAATTTTCAAGTTAATTCGGATAATGCACTATATGATTTCACTTATTCGAAACAGAAAAATGGTACGGAGAATACTCTCCAGTAATTAACCCCTTGCTCTATGAATTTATTTAACCTCCTAATTGGATGACACCGCCCATTTTGGATATTTTTTATTATTTCAATCTATTTAAGATGGTAAAGGATACTGGAAACAATTAAACGTGTCCAGGTGATTTTTGTATCTAAAATCAATTGTTACGTTGACTTAATTACGGATTTAAATTGCAAAAGTATTGTAATTCTATGCACGTGTCAGACACGTTGTTGTAGGTTAAGGAGTTAAGAAAATGCAAGGGCGCAAGAAATAGGACAGACGTAAAGGTCCTAAAGTAGTACGGGCTAAATGTAAATAAAAAAATACCATGCTCAGTGAATCATGAAGAAGAAGTGGAGAATGGACTGAACACAACCAATGTTCCTAGCGAAATAGCTGGTCGCTAAAAGCTGCTAGCTCGAATTAACATACATGGAAAGGTAAAATTAGAACTTCCGACTTTAACTGGATGCAGAATTTCTGGAACAGCTGATAATTTCACGTATTTTGAATGAGAGGGAAGAAATGGAATGAAACAACTAATATATTATTTTTTGAAGGTAATTTGCCGTTGTGAATGTTTCCAGCTGTTCCGAAGATTGATTGAATCATTTGAGAATTCATTCAACCGTAAAAATTATAGGTGTAGTTTTAAAAATTTAGTTACATCTTAGTGATTAAACATAAGTAACTTTCAAATTTGCGTCAATTTTCTGAAACCACTGTAAGTTTCTTTTATCATTTCCTTAATTCGTCATATTTTTCTTTGATATATTTTTCATCTGGTATCAATTTGATAATTTAGAGTCTTTGGTTAATGTTTTCTATACATAAATAAGAATAAAATTAGCTTCTATATCGAATTACGTCTGAATTTTGTCACAATTTATTTAATCATGTATATTCACTGCATTTTGCAACAAATACGGATGTAATGAAGTTTCAGAAATGTTTTCCTCTTGGTATCTTTTTGAATAAATTTTCTTAATTCAAAATCTTAAAAAATAAGTTTGGGAGATGTTTAGCTTGGGATATATGCATACTCTACATAATTTTTATGTTTAAAAGAAGAGTCACATTAAATCATGAAAGTATTTTTTCCATCTAATTTTTTTATATAAACATAAAATAAATGATGGAAATGTTATCTGAAATGTTCTTCTTTTGTAATCGCTTATTAAAACTTCTTTTTAACAACTTTTATCACCAAAATTACTATCTCTCTTTAAAAAAGGAAAACGAACAATCTTGGGAGAATGTCATCTCTTGTAAGACGGGGGGTGATAGAACCGACGCGACGTTGCGAACGGGAAATGGTGGGTGATTCTGATATTTTGAAAAAACGCAAAGAAGTCTTTTGTTGAAGATAACTCACATTTGAAAAACTTATCTGTCATTTCCCGAGTTGTTTCTTCAATCATATTTTCAATGCTGTTCGTTTTCACGATGACTTTTACTTTCACTCGGATGGATAAAGAATATAAATAAAAAAAACCTGTTATTCACCTGCTTTGTTGCTTTATTTATTCTTCTTATAGTAAATAAATAATCTTATCTCAAGCTTTGAATAGGGATCTGTAACTAATAAAAATAACTAGTTTAAATAATTTAAAAAGTAAAATTTATTTTCTTCCCCTTTTTTCCTCGTTGTATTGGAAATAAAATATAATGTAGTCTAGTAAGGGTCAAATTTTGGTTGTAACTTAGGCACCTCACAGAAAAAATCCCATTTCGAATCCTTGCCGGGGGTGACCCTTGACAAAGTCAACATGCCGGATTCTTTTTCATTCTATTTAATTCTTTACTGAAGTTCAAGAATTAAATTTAGTCATTGATAGTTTAGATGGACGCAATGCGTCTTGATTTTCCTAAATTTATCTTTCATTTCTAAATGTTTATATATTATCTTTACTTGTTGAGTTTTACATTGATTTTTGAATTTTGTTTTTTGAACTGGATACAATGTGTCTTAAATTTCCAAATTTTCCTTTTAATTAAAAAAAAGTTTTGTATTTTCTTTACTTGATGAGTAATTTAATGAAGTCTAGTAAGTATTATTCGCTTAACACGTTAAAAAATACTTTTTTTTTATTAGAACAAAAAACTGACAGAATATTTAGAACTTGTTTTATTGCTTAAGAGAAAATGTTTAATTTATTTTTTCGGAGAAAACGGCTAAGTCTAACGGTTACGCGCATGTGTCAACAGCTACTACGAACGAGTACATTTATTAACCGTCTAGACAAATTTTAAAGCGGGAGGAGATAATTATTTCATGCACAATAAAATATTTTTTGATTATATATCGAATTAATTCTAGGACAGAAGCAATTTTAGACTCAGGATATGAATAGAATTTTAGAGAAAGAAAAAGCACCAACTTTCCGTGCTTAGCTTAGAAATGATTTATCAAACAAACTAAATTCTTTTGAAAAAGGGATCTGTTTCACCATTTAGATTATAAGGTAATGACTCATTCCATTTGAGTATCAAAATAAAATGAGAAATGCATCTGCCTCTGCGCATTCCTGTGCTATTCTCGCGACATTCAAGGGTTATAGAACTTTGAGTGAGGTTCCTTTAATAGCTCAATAATCATGCGCAATGTTAGAATACACAGAGGTGCTGTCAGGTACGAAATGATTCTCCATGTGAAAATAAAATGCCTGTGTTGACACAGAAGCATGTGTAATTGTCTTTGAATAAACTTATGACTATGTTCCACCCTCACAAAATGGAAACAGTGAAATATTGCAATGCGAATTTATCGCATTTAATGCATTAACCTTTTATGTCACGGTGTTGCATATCTGCAACAAACCCAAAAGGCGATGTCTTTTCCACAGTAAGCTCTTCAGGTCGCTTTCAATGGTTGTTGCATTACTGCCACATTGTAGTTAACACCATATGTTTATATATTCCCCAACAGATGGTAATACTGAGGTGGTTTTTAAAAACAAAGTTTCAGTTGACACTTAAACATTTTCACGAGGTTGCTCCTGAAACTTCTGGAGAATTTAGTGAAGTTAAAAAGAGTGGACACATCCATTTATGAGAAATGTGGTGAAGGTCTTTGTTAAAACAAAACTATCAACTGTTTCAAACACTGAAATTTTGAATTTTTGAAGCCATTTTGCATTATGTTACAAAAATAAAAAAAAGACACCCTTTTTTGTCAATAAATTTTTATTTTTACGTGGTAATTTAAATTATTTTTTCCATACTTACAATGATGTATTCTAACGTCTGAGTCATTTTTTAAATCGGAGTTGTTGAGACATAAATGATTAAGAATGATGCATGAAGGTGGATATAGTAGAAATTATCATTCATATCAAACTGAAACAACTTTTTTTTGACAGTGATGATTGCTATGTTTTATAGCTCATATTTCAAAAACAATTAGTGAATCATTAATTTGAATATGCAATTTGATAATTAATTTCTATATAAGTATAATCTATTTTTGTGTAATAAATAAAATAATCAGTATTAATATTACTTAAATATTATATATATCATAAATAACAGTTTTCTTAGATAGCTGAATGTTATCCACCAATATTTACCTACACCTATAGCCAAAGATATTTTTAAATGTAGAAAAATAAAAAACTTCTCAGATAAGAGTATGAATAATTCAGAAGGAAAAGTGTTTATTGAGGATTTTCACAACTATGATCTGTGTTTTGGCATACATTTTTTAAACAATTTAGGTGAATTTATTAAGTATTTAAGTTTTTTTAAATAAAATTTTATGGATGTACTTGTGTTATAATTCAAGAAAATAATGCAAAATAAATTTTAAAAAACCTAACAGAAACATTTTTTATTAAGATTTAAGCCGTATATTATTGTCGCGGATATCAAAGCAGTTACTTTTATACTAATAGATTATTAGTCACATAAAGGTGGGTTCTTTATATTAAATACTTTCTTTCTAACGATTTAATTCACGTGCAGCTCCTGCGATTTCATGTAAAATCCAAATTTATAAAACTGAGTGTAAATTTTCAAAGTGTGTAACAACGTTTTATGATTCTTACTAGTTAATCAAAATGCACTATTTTATATTGTATACATAATCCTATTGTATACATAATAAGTTTTATTGTGTGAGTTCAAACCTTGTAAATGAGATTGGGACATACATATTACAACTGAACATTTCCACTCCTTAAACCACAGAGGTGATGAATTATTCATTTGACTATTATTACGGATGGAATAATTTAACCTTACCCGTGCACAGTAGTGTTTGATAAGGAACGAACAAAACTGTCGGAAATGATGCTTTAAATTAATAATTAAAATAATAAAAGGATCTTTTCTTTTGAAAAATGATAATTTTGATATATATTGTGATTGACGTAAATACATATGAAGTTTTAAATAAAAAAATTAATAAAAGCATATTGAACAATGGCATAAAATGTTTTGATTTCTTTTAAATATTTCTAATCGCTACAGCTTTGTATTAATGTTCCAATGGACCAAAGAAAGATATAAATGTTGATAATATCTTCACAATTCAAAAAGGCTTACCGAATGACCTGCTTCTCTCAAGATGATATTGGTATTCTTTTTTTAAATACTTGCTTCTATTTTTATTTCATTTTATCTTAAATGTCAGATATGTAACACTTTCTGTCAGTCATAAATAGTAAACTAAGTGGATCATAAACCAAAAGAATAAGGTACAAATTGATAAGTAATTTTTGATCTACAGAGAAAATACTTGAGTGTAGTAAGTTATGAGTTCTGAATAATTCATAGTTCATAGTTACTCTCTACAACTGGCTCCAAATTTAATTCCGTAATTTTTAAAATTTGTATTTTGCCTTATATCTTCTGGAATTTTTTACTTTTCCAAAGAAATTATGGTGCATCAAAACAACCAGTTTTGAAAGAACAAAGAAACGAATAATCAAAATCAATGATTGCTTCTGATAATATTCTAGTTTTCCTTCCGGATCTCAACATAAATGCTGTATAATCATGTGAACATGCGAATCTTTTTACTTCGCTTTGGAATTAATTGACTGTTGCTATCTTCGGTCTACGTGTATCGTGTTTATGAACGTGTGTATGTACGCGAATATTTATTTGTGTATTAGTGCTTTATACTGCGTCCTGTGTGCAATGCACTATTACATAAGTGCATTGCACACAGGACGCAGATATGGATAAGTTATATTTTTGACCTTCAATCTAGCTGCCGAAAAGTGTGTAAGCCCGTAAACTAAGCAAAAGAAAGTTAAATTATATAATTTATTATTGATATGTATGCTATTTACTCAAGCATTTTAAACTTAGGATTCCGGAAAAACATTCTGCTTAGCAAAAACTTTTTTTATCGAACTTTTTTTTAGGTGTGTTTAAAAGGATAATTTATGAATAATGTGAAAGTAGCTAAGCAATTTAAAAACTTGTGATGAACTTAACAACACTTCCTATAAATTGCTTTTATAGGAATGTGCTAACGTAAATTTTAGTCCATGATATAATTGAAACAATATCTTGTGTTTCATTTAAAACCGTATTATATGTCAACTGTTTTATTTTCTGTTAAATATAGGATAATGATTACTTAAAGTAAAGTGGCCTGAAAGTTTCACATACATTAAAATTTTTTTCAGAGTAAATAAACCGCAATTACTTTTGTTAAAATGCTTTAAATTATTATTCTTGCCTATATTTTTTTAGAAAAAAAGTTTTCATTTAGAATGGTAAGAGAGTTGTATTAAATTTGTTTTTAAAAAGAGGATTTAATTTCCTACTTCCCAATGGTTTTTATTCAAGTACTTTCCGAATTAAAATATTTTAAATTTTAATTTAATTGCAGTCTCCTGGAACGACCATAATTTTATGAAAAAATTATAAGTATTCCAGGAGACTGAGTATGAACAAGCATCTAAAAATATCTTATTTCCAATTGTTCTCACAACACTTAGAAATGACATAAAGCGCATACAGTTTTTTTAGAATCAGCTTTATAAGCAGGCGTTTAATTAAAGACCAAAGCGCAGTTATTATAATTTCATGTATTGGGAATTAGAAGCAGCAGCGTCGGTATTCGTATTCAAATCGAAAGGGTAAATACTTCATCTATATTCAAAACCATGACAACAAGACAGCTATTTACCATTTTTGTACTTTTTATGTGCTTTCTATGAATAAAACCTCATTTGTAATTTCGTCATTTACTGTTTGGGAAGGAAACGCTAGCAAGGAAAGGAAGACACAGGGAAAAAAAAATGTGGAAGGCGATTTGAATGACAATGAATTTTTTCCCCTCATTTCGCCCACGGAGGAAAGATCGATTTGTTTGATGAAAAGATCTTTTTCACTTTGCTTCCTTCGTAGGAAAAAAAGTACTCCTACGAATTCGAATTTCAAAAGAACGTTTTAAGCACAAACCATTTTGTAAAGAAATCGCTTGAGGTAAGTTGATCTTCAAAGGAGATAGTAGCTCTGGTGAAGAATTATTGGCTATTGTCACAGCTTGGATGAGAAAATGCTTCGGTGGACAGCTTTTTGCACTGATAATGAAGCGTAAATGTGTTAAATAAATTGTTTTTTATTGTGTGCTAACAAGGATGCTTACATTTAAATATTTGCTTCTAAATACCACAGTACACTTTTCTGTTCATCAGAGAATGATTGTGTGTTTTCGCAAACATGAGAGAGAACGAAATTTTTTCATTATAGCGAAAGTTAACGAATAGAACAAATTTTGATGAATTGATTTGGTTTTCTATGGTATTTCATGGAATGTCTGGTCTAGGAGTCTGGTTAAAATGCTCGTTCCAAAGCTCCAGTGGATTTTACATTCCCTCCCCCTTTTTTACTACTCTATAAGAGGACAACATTTTAAAAGAAGCGTCGGTAAACATTTTTTTTCTGATGAAAGTTTCAAAATGACAGGCTGTTACTTTGCGCTTCAGTTAATGATTAAACATGATTAGTTTCAATCCTCAACAAATAATTTCAATTTTTTAAAAAAAATTCTTCAACAGCCTTTGGAAAATTGCAATTAATAAATAGAAATCGGCCCGAATTGAAAAAATAAATAAATATGGTTACTCTAAAATTAAAATTATGAAAGAACATAAAAATCTGAGTTTTAACTTATCCGAGAAGCTAAATTTGCGGATAATAATGTCAGAGTAATCTTTCTTAACTTCTCTTAAACTATGACTTAAAAGCAAGAATGTATATTTCTTTGATAATTGCGAATTCTTTGAACGAGTTATATCTTTTATAAAATATATTTTAATTGTCACAAACTAGCCTCTGCCAATTTAGTACTGTAGATTACTCTTCCATCACTTTACAGCAGCAGCAGTGTGCTATTAGCGGGATTCTTGCAATCGAGAAGCGTCTTCCCCATCAGAGGTGAAATGGACTCACCTTTGGAGAGGCGTTTCGAAGAGCAAACCCATCCTGGATTGTATTCTCAGCTGCTCAACTCCAGTTAATTTTTGTTGTATCTTTTGTCTGATTAGGTATGTTTACACTCTTGCCATGTAATGATAATGATGAAAAAAAAAGCGCAGTTTGCGGTGGAGTATTGCCTACTGGGTGGATATTACCGATATTCATTTCAGTATTGTTTGTGGTTTTTATATATGGTGGTTATAAAAACTATTAACTTACTGTTTTTACGGATTTGTGCTCTTTTATAAATTTGTTTGTGGCCCAAGAACCAGTGTTAAAGTGAAAAAAATAATATTCGTTTTATTTTACAAGAAAAGAAAGCCATTTTTTTGTATAAATTCATCTTACTTTACAGAAAAAGCCATTTTTTGTGAATTCAATCTTATTTTAGGGAGAAAAACAATTCTCTTGTTGCACTCAAACAAATCCTGAAGATGACACACTGAGATATAAAGCCACTGTGAGGAAATACTATGTAAAATAGGAAATCACATAATGAGCTTCTAGCTTGAACGGATAAACTTCAGACATTAATGACGAAAAGTAGTTTTACAATTCCTCTTCTTTCGTTTATCGAAAATTTTAATGCAGTATTAGCCATTTTTATCCTGAAGAAATTCATAACAAGAACTTAGCAGATTAAGTTCTAAATGGAAATATAGATAAGAACCAACAAAAGGACGTAAATGCTACTTCAGTTCGGACACTTGAAAAAATGAATTAATGTATACAAATGATTATCATAATCTTTACCTGAATACACGACAAAAACCAAAATTTTTGTTTCCATTATAGAAATGGAAGTAAATATTTATCCCAGCTTTTATTGAAAATGTATTTCTAGCATTGTTATACCATATAAAGATAATGGAAATTTAGTTAAGGCATCAAACACTCTCAGTGAGTTAAAAATGAATTCGTATTATGATTTAAGTTTTAATAAATTTGTTCGCCTCATCAAATAGTCAAATGCATCTTAAATTTATTTATCTTTGAGATTCATCAATATTCACGAGTCATCAATTTTTAATCAAAACAATTTAATATAAAGCGTACTTTAAAAATATTTTACTAGATTTACCTTAATATTTTCTTTCTCTTTAAAATCAAAATCATAGTAATAAAAATAATACTGGTTTTTATTACGACATTAAAATGCAAATTAAAATCTGTTAACACGTCAAAAAAGATACAAAATCGAATTGGTATTTTACTTCGAAATTAATACTTGAATAGATAAGTTAACATTTTAAGAGGCAGAAAATTACTACGCTAATATTAATTAATATTTAATTTTTTTCAGATCAATAGAGTTTTCTGCAAAATTGTAGCATTTAGTTAATGCTATAATTTTACATTACTAGCCCAAACAAAAATAATCCCAACGCTCAATGGCTTTATAATAAACATAGAGTTAATATAATGAAAAAGTTTCATGTGTTCAGTGAGACTTTTCAAAAAGATTTTATGTTTAGTAAAATAAGTACAATAAATTGAAACAAAATTATCACATTTACTGAAAATATTGAGAAATAATGGATTTCTGCGCAAGCAAAATCCATTATAATATTATCCATTTTATTTTAATATTTAATATGTTTTCCCAAGGGAATGTGTAGAATAAACAGGCGTGTCATAGGATGAAGAATACTCTTCTGGTAAAGTACGAAAAATGACTTTTTGAAGAGATGCATTTGAAAATACAAATACAAGGAATCAGATATAAGAAATATAAATTGAAAACTATTGATTTTACTTTAGAAATAGGGAAAGACGCGCTCTGAACTACTTGATGCTAAACGACAGATGGAAATGGTCTTTTGAATTTCCTTGTCCATACAAAATTTGAATTTGCAACTACATCTCGCGAACCTCCTTAACGCTAAGGGTATGTGTATGAAATGCTGACGAAAGCAAATATTTCAAAGCATCCCTGAGTTTTATACATTGCCAATAACAAAGGTATAGATTAGTACATAACTATAACAGTGGAAATAAAAGTATTGGTATTAATACAATGGTTTTCAACTTAGGCTACATATGCTCATTGACAGAGTCTGTATAACCTTCAATGCTCCATCGTCTATGCAACAGATGTTAAATATGCTTAAACTTATAATTTAACTAAATGCGCTTAATTATTCCTTTATTTAGTATTTAACGATGGATGCCATCTATAAATACTAAAATTAAGACATGAATGGTGATTTCCAAAACTACTAATACTTTTTAACACATTCTGTTTTTTGCAGTTTCAACTCCCTAGTTATTGAATTTAGCTTCAAAGTTAATTGAAAGCATATAATTCCTTAACAGAGAATTTAGCATTTTATTAAGTGTGAAAAACGCTATTATAACGCTTAACATTTAAGAACGTCCAATTTGCCTTTCAATTATAATATTTGACTTCGGAACCCTAACACATTAAATAATTATTCTGTTATAATAATAAAGTTCTATTGTAAAATTATACAACCATAATCTTGTTTAAGTAAAAACTCATTAGGATTCTGTTGAATTAGCTGGTATTTATTCAGCGGTACAAGCTCAGAAAAAATTTTGAACACTGAGAGAAGTTTTTTTTTATTTCCATGCAAACTCATATTATTAACATTTCGAATGCCTAAAAAAATTACACCACTTCCTTTTGCTTATGCCTAAACAACCGCAAAACTTATTATCATATCGATACATGAATTGTGCTCTCCATGTCAACTTCAGCAAAGAATTATTTTTATAATATAAATTTAGTTTGCGTTAAGTTAAGTTAGTTTTAATATAAATTTAGTTTCGTTTTCTTGCTTGTATTTAATTTTCTTTTATTAAAAAAAATTCCCTCAATCTTAATAAGAAATCAATTTATCTTAATATAAAATCTCAAAAGCAAATTGGAATTTTTCTCGTTGGAAAATTATTTTTCTAATTTAGAGTTTTTCATCCCCCCCCCTTTTCATAAGAAAATTTGCAATTTGAAAATAAACATGCTGTGTTGATTTTCATTATTAACTATTTTATTATATAACTATGATTTGTGAGCTTGATACCTAATGACAGATTACAGAAGATAATTTTATAATTTAATAAATATATGAATGGTAACTATTATTATGCTTTATCTTTACTTGACTTCTTTACAAAGCGAAAATATTATTGAAGGTAGATAGTGTTTATTGTTGAAACACGTGAAAGAAACTCGCTTTATTTGCTCGTATAAAATTATTTCTTATAACACCAGATGGCAGCACAGCTAATTTGAATACATATTTTGCTCGCAGGAAGATTTCAAACATTTCGGAGATTCGTCATACAAAACATAGTGCTTTGAAATTATTTCATTAATTTATCCATAAAATTGTCTTCCGTTTCCTGATGGATTTTTTTAAAAAATATATTATATATGTTTTACGTAATTTCTTTGTCTGCAGTTATATTTTCTGTAATGAAAAGATCACGCACTTACCTATTGATATCCACATTTGTTGTTTCTAAAATTCCACGAGCACGATCTAGTTGCTTGTGTTCTACAGCAGCAAATAATGCTGAAATAATATAATACAAAGTTATTTATTAGTTAAACATTGTAAAAATTTTAAAACAGAGAGTCGCCGAATTTGGACTGGTGCCTCGAATGGACCGATATCATGAATTGAATACTATTAAATATTTGGGCCGTAAAATAGGTGAATCATATTGAAACGATGTAAATGTGCCACATGAAAGCATTTTTAATAGGAAGTACTAAGTGGTAACAGCTAGAGCAGTGGTCCCCAACCCCCGGGCCGCGGACCGGTACCGGTCCGTGGATCAAATGGTACCGGGCCGCCCAAGGAACATTAAATTATTTCCATTTTTATAAGCTTTTATTCAATTTGACTGTCTTCCTTCAAATCTCGTGATCGATTTCTTACCCCCAAATGGAACCGTCTGGTTGAAAAGAGCAAACTCAGGGTTCTCATTGATTTAGCGTTCTAGTGAGTTAAAATGTTAAATCACTTTATATTCATTTTTTGGTGTAACTGTATTTTATTTTGAATATGCTTAAATATCTGTTTATTAAAAAACCAATTATTAAACATGTTTTTTTAATGTTTAAATACAATACAATTAAAATTATTAAAACAACCTAAAATATAAACAATCAACGTCCCCCCCCCCCAGCGGGCCGCGGTAAAATTATCAAACGTTGACCGGTCCGCGGCAATAAAAAGGTTGGGGAACACTGAGCTAGAGAACAAGTGTTTGGATATCATCAATTAAATATTTTAACCAAAGAATAATTTTTACTTTTTCCACGTAAGTAGCAAATTATGTTAGTATATCCTCCGGTAGGAAATTTGTTTGGTTACAGTTCACTATAATAACTTTATTACAATCGATCGGTTAGGTGAATTTCTTTCGTTGTTGTCTGAATGTTGGATTGGACCACAACAAAGTTGTTTAAATTGGGCTGTTTAAATCGTAGGAACTATTATCTTGAACGAAAATATCTCAGAAAGCAGTTATAATCATTTGTAGTCCTCATAAATTGGAAATGGAACAAGCCAAAGCAAAAAAAAAAAAAAAAAAAAAAAAAAAATTAAAGACATCAAATGTAGGTTCAAAATGAACAAAAATAAGGTTACAGGGTTTTGTATTATTTGTGAGGAAACAGAGGGAGAAAAGGAAGTAATACTCTAAAAACGCAATATGCTCTATAATATCGTTACGGCATCTTCACGATAATATTTAAAGAAAGTAAAAAGCCAAGAATAACACTACGAAAGAATAGAATTAAACAAACAAGGAATCCATTGCAGTCCATTTTTCAAGAGCTATAGACTATATACAATATGGATTCAAATTATTTGGGGAATTTTTCTGTAAGAAGCTTGACTTTCGTCTTAAGAAGCTTCTCACAGCTCGAAATTTCCCAATCAAAGACGAACAAGATAAATACTACCAACAAAAGAATTTTTTTAAAAGGAGCAAACAAACATTATACCACTAACAAGATTGATCAAAAAACAATCTTAAAGAAAATTAATTAGCCATCAGGTAGGTATACCATCATAAAAATATATAAATAATAGAAGAAAAAAAGCAAACTTACCCTAGCCTTATATGACATGCAGAATATCGAACAATATCGTGGAGATGTCGCTCTATATATTTTGTTAATAGGGAACAGTGCATAACATGCCACACTTGGGTTCATGCATTGTACGCATTTGAGAATATAAAAAAAAAATTTTGCTTTAATTATTATTAAAGAAATCGGTGGTCTAATATGGGAATCCAGTTTCCTTAATTCGTCCAATGACGCATTTTTTAAAACTATTTTTTCCTACTTTTAAGTGCAATTTATAAAAAGTTAATTACATTGTTTTGAAGACAAATCAACTCCAAAAAATTCTGCTACTTAATGTTTATTAAAATTAATTCTCTATAACTGTACAAATTACTTCTCTATCGAAAAAGTCCAGGTAGTCCAAATTCGGCAACCTTCCTCTAGTAGGAAAGACGGTACAGAATTGTAATAGGTAAGAATACATTACAAAGTGGTTAACTCGGCAGGTGAAGTTCGTTTATTGAAACAGAGCTCAGAAGAACCAAGATCAAGGCCTTAGAATACAGGGTGATCATAAATTATTGGACCCATTTTAAAAATTAATAAAAATACATATTAATGTTACAACTGTGTGAGACAACATAAATGAGAGAGCAAAGAAAAAAGGGTTTTTTCCAGACAGGTGGCGTACCACCATGGTGTTCTAAATTTTCTGAAGCGAGAGATTTCCATACACAATGGTTACCGATCAGCAGAAGCGAATGCGCATTTTCTAGTTTTCTTTTGTTAGTTTTTCTTGAATATCTCGAAAACTATTCAGTTTTAGAATTACAATTGACTTAACAAAATAAAGAGCGTAAAATTCCCTACAAACACATGCTTTTATTTTTCTCCTAGTTTTAATAGTTTCAAAGATAATGGCTCTCAAAAATGCGAGATGTCCAATAATTTACGACTACCTAGACCACCGTAACGGCGCGTTACCTATCTGAAAAAACTTTTTAAAATGCGCTCTCATTTAAAAGAAACCATAGTTGTAACATTATTAGTTTTTTTATTGATTTTTGAGATGCATCCAATAATTTACGACCACCAATAATTTATATTGTAAAGCATAGCTGGAAACATTAATAGAAAAGCTTCGATGAGACCCCATTAAATACGTAAGCAACTTAAGCTCTAAGAATATGTTGCTTTTTGAGAATAATAAGCAAAGAGAATAGGAGAATGTTAACATTTAAGAATGAAGTACTTTGTAATAGACAGCTTAAAATAATTTTAATTGGTCTGTATAAAATAAACAAGGAAGTCCTGTTAGAAAATTTATGGACTTCTATATAATGATCTACTCAGAGGACAAAAAAATTTGGAAAATTTTAAAATTAATTAAAAAATGACTCTGTATATAAAGTAATGTTAAACAACATCTCTGCTGTAAAATTAAAATTAAATTTCCAGAGTCATCTAAATTTCATGCTCCGAAATAACCAAACAAAAGGTGATTTTCTATTGCCTTTGGCTGTATTTATATTTATTTTTTATTTGATTAAATATGACTGCTTTATGTATGAAAAAGTTTAAAAGATAAGAGTAATGAGAAGCTAAATCATTTTATGATCAAGGAATCTAAAAAGCAATTATATATTGCGATAACACGAGTACACTCTGATATTAATCGGAAAAAATTCTAGAATTTATCGAGAAAAAAAATTCTTTACTGAATTTCCAGACATTCAATACGATACTTTTTTTGTAAGTTTAACATCGAGTTCTAAAGTCACATACATTTTCTGATCCATTAGCTGAATTAGATACTTAAAGAACATGCTGAATGCAGAAAATACACAAAAAGAAAACCAAACATTGGGACATCGATATGAAACCAAATACACTAGCTTCAACTAACGATACAAAATCTTTTACAGAGTGGAAGTTACCTTGAAGATCAATATTGAACTTATTGTATTTTTCAAGCTTTTTTCGCTCTGCTTTCGTGATGGGACTAGAATCGATAATTCTTTCCAAACTTCCTTGGCGAGAACCTGTGAATTAAATATGAAACACTTTATTGCAGCATAAAAAGGGAACATAAAGATTCACTAATATTAAATACAAGTAACTTCGCAAAACACGGTTGGTAGGTTCCCAAACAATTTCGTGTATTACAAATTCATATTATACAAACAAAAAATTATCATAAAAATAAAGCTACGGTCCAAAGCATTTTTAAAATTTCAATAATATTTGCATACTCAAGAGCCTTTATAAAATCAATTTTTACCAAACAGTTGGCATTTTCTCTTATCTCAAATAATGTTTTCATCATCATCACTACTAAGCGCCATTAATAGAGAGCCAATTTTCTTTATGATATCTTCATTATCTTAACTATTTTGAGCATTATTTTGGCTTCTATTCGGTAATTGCTTAAGCAATTAAAATAAAATTGAATTTCGTTATATGGTGCTTAATATTTGGAAATTTTTTTTGAACATTGCATGCTTTTCAGTGGAAAGTTCATCCTTTAGGGAATATAGCTTCCACTATTCAGACATTTCTTAAATATTTTTAGAAAAAAATGCTTTTAACTTCTCATTTTCATCAGTAATACCGTCACCTATATAATATTTGCATAATCAAGATGGGATTTTTATCATATTTGACTCATCAATTCCATTTTTTTTCTCTTAATAGTTCGCAGTATGTTAAGTGTTGTGTTAGGGGTTTTCTTTCAATTATTGAATGCATGAAGACTGCGTGTATAAAAACAGTGATGAATTAAATGGCTGGGAAAACATTTTTCCAAAATTTGGCAATTTCTATCAATACTCATTTGAAACTCAAAATTTTGTTATCTGTTGATTACTAATCTTTTAAAAACTCGGCTGATGTTAAAAAAACATAACATTCAAGAAGATTCATGTGTTTGTTGTTGCAAGTAATTGGGATGTACTATATTTATAGTCTTTCAGAACAATAACTTTCTGTTATATCAAAGAAATCGAGGAAGAAATACATGAATATTATGTAAATATAAAGAAAAGAAGGTATGTAGAAAGAATCTCAAAACTTTTTTCAAAGTAGTTATAATAACTGTCAGATATATCCACTGTTTCCATCATAAACAATAAAAAAAAAATGTAAAATATTATTTGAGTTTGTATTTGAAAAAGAAAAAGAAAAATTAAAAATTAAATATGAACCATCTATATATCAGTATTTAAAATAACGAATCTTGTAGCTGAGAAAGGTACCCCTCATTCTCTTTCTACACTTCGAAAATATACAAACAAGCAACGTCAGGAACAAATTATTAATTTTGATAAATGTATTATTATATGCATGTTTTGATGATCGTTTTTAATGAAGTTAATTAAGCACGAAAGAGAAAATTTAAACAATTAAGAATATACAGAAAGAATAATAAATGAATTAAAAACTAAATCAAGTGTTAGGACATCACACAAAAGAAAAAATACATAAAATGAATTTAAATCAAAGAATTTTCTCTGAACAAAGTTATCATTTTTCAGATTTCAAATGCAAGAAAACGTTTTTCCCAGGTTTATCAAAGCTCAATTACACGAAAGAGGTTTGATTTCTTATTCTATCTCTCAAAAGTATTTGTGGTCTTCAGAAAAGTATTGTGAATAACTCATCTTAAAACACGCATTTTCATAAAGAACACGAACTAAAGAAAATAACATCTACTTTTAAAGGTATAAGATCATTTCTTCTTCCGGAGAAAACACAAAATTATTTGATTAGCTATGCCTAAAGCAATATGTTTAAAGAATTATGCAATTCAGAGGCGAAATTTCCATTTTTGGTAAAAGTTTTTATTTATTTTAATTTTTAAGCACCAGAAATCCTTATTGTTTCTTTTAATCTTAATTATTAATAACCTTTATCTTATTTAGTTAATCTTTTTTATTTTAAATACTATTTTTTATTATAAATGCTATTTTTATTATAAGTACTAGCTACTGATTTGAACCTCTTAAATATATACTGGGACAGTAAATTGCTCGTATTTAATATGCCTGTTCTTAAATAAATGCTGCTGTTTATACATAACTTTTTTCTGCGACTTTCAGATTTTATCTCCCAAACAATGTTTATTCATAAACACAAATTGTTATTATTTAGTTTCGGTGTCATTAAAAATGTCTTGAATTATTCATCAGTATCAAACAGCAATAACTCATAAAAATAACCGAAGAAAGTTATTTTTAAACATCTTCTTTCTAATTTTATGCTCTTCATTCATTATTATTCTAAGTATTTTTATACGTTTAATAAATTTATGATTTTTAAAATTTAATAGATATACTTTTTATAGTTCTGATTTATATTTCCTGCTTAAATTCTCTTTAAATAACAATTATTGTTGGCATTATTTTTACGGCTGTCAGGGCTTGCTTTTATTGTTTTCGAATAATTTTTGCTTTTCCATACGGAGAAATTGTTTCTAATCGCCTGTAAATATTAATTGCAGTTACTAGTATGGTAAAAATTGGAGAATAATTAAAATTTTAATTTTCTATTAATAAGCATTCGATTTTGTTACAAAAATTCTATAAATATTTGAGTTTACAGAAGTTTAAAAACCACATGAAATATATGATACAGGTTTAATTTCATGTAATCTATGCAGTTATGGGAAAGTGCAAAAATTAAATAAAAAAATCAGAAAAAGTAGGCTAAATATGTAAAAGTATTCCAATTTATTTTGCACCGGTGTTTTAGAATAACATCCTTAATTTTGCTTTTTCAATAAACATGAAACATAGTATTTATTACAAGAGAAAAGAATTCGTCTGCAATATATTAATCAAACCTTTATCAAGAATAAATGTATTTAATGAAGTTTTTAAAACCACATTTTTGTGTATTTTTAGAAATTTCTTTTAATTAGCAAGTGTAGTAAACAGCAGAATTTTTTATCTCAATTATTTTCTATTTTTTAATTTTAAGAACTATGGACGAGTTTTCTGGTTTGTTTACTTACAGTACAAACCTTGACTTTATCTGCTTGTATATTGTACTTCCGCTTTGAAGATCCATTGACTTAGCATTACACCGGAAATACGTAGTACAGGCATGTAAACAAACCAGAAAACTCGTCCATTGTTGGAATCAAA
>BGPR01031855.1:0-17809 GCA_013235015.1 Araneus ventricosus | reverse complement strand
AAAGAATCTAAACAAAATACCTTCAATAATAACTGTCTATAAATACAAAATAAACGCCATTTGTGATACATGAAACAAAGTGTTACATTTACATACAACAGTCTTATGCTTTTTTTCAACGCAGCAGTCTAGGTGTAGCCACAGAAAAATTCCCAGAGATTTCGGAAGCATCCATTGCTGTACAAGCCCATCTGCCCTTGTTTCCATTCTTGGAATGTTGTATTGTGGGATACGAGCCACAGCTGCTGAAAGAGAAGGAAGATTCCGAGAGCAGCTATCATCAGTGTGTACACGGCACTCACAAAGCAAATGGAAATACTGCGGGAAAGATTTTTTTAAAAAAGACAGGAGTTAGAAAGTTGGACATGTCGAAGTGATCATAACAGTAAATGGTGCAATTATGCATTATTTTATAATAACTACAAGCAATTCTATTTATATTAACCATTTGTTAGGCATGGCTATTTTATGCCTTATATGAGGAGCGGTGATCTCTCAGATCACATGTTCTTTTTTCAGCCTAAAATGTTTTAATCTTATGCATTATTTAAATTTCCCAAACCTACAAAAGCATTCCCAAGATTTCATGTAAATCACTCTCTTTGCAAAGACTGCACTTTGTAGAAGTCATCATGAAATATTGAAAAAGTACTAGCATTAGTCACAGGTCCACCAAGAGGAGAGGGCAGGAGGGGGCCCAGGATAAGAATATTTTTTTCTTATTTTCAAGAGCATTTATTTTTATCCATGACAAATGGGACCCAGCATGAGCTGAACTATATTTTTGCATTTATTTTCTCTGAATACAAAACTCACACATTCTCTTTATTTTAATCGAAATTACAGTAGATAGCTAGAAGTCAGATTTTTTCAACAATACACGACGTGACTGGGCAATCAGAAGAAAGACTTCTATTGACTGATTATTCACCGCAATCATAATTCGCAAGAGGCGGCCTGCATGCCAAAGTGGGGGCCCGTAAACTAGTACTTTGTCACCGGGCCTGGCTCTCGGACGGCCTAATCAGTCGTGCCATGTGCTACTTTCTAGACAATCATTCACAATTTCTAAAGAAAATTCGCTCACTATGTCAAATAAATTTTGTATTAAACAATTATAATGGTATACAATTTAAAAATATGTAAATGAAACTTGAAAAATAATAAAATTAAAATATCTTACAACTTTGAATGCAATGATCTGAGAGATTAAAAGTGGGGTCTTCAGCCCTCGGCAACTGATATCAAAATTTTGTGAATCCTCACTCCTCAAAAGTGCATGGAGATGGCTGAAAGGGCATGGAAACCACTGCTCACTAACTTACAGAAAAAATGGAAAATATACCCAAATGACCCGAGAGATCAGCCATGTCTAACGGAGGGTTAACATAAATTTCTAATTTGGCAATTAATAATTGTTCAGTATCCACTGAAAAAAAAATAGTGAACTGACAAATATATAAAACACATAATTTTGATTAAATTCTTACCCAGTTTTGTTCAAAATAAAACTTCAGATGACAATAATAATAATAAAACAAATTATGTTCGTGTAAATTCGATATAAGAAAAGAAATTATTTGATAGTAAGCAAAAGTAAATTAAATTATGGAAAATTGTTTAACTATCTTAAAGATTAACTATGTCCTTAACAAAAATAAATAAATGTAACAATGTCAGAATTTGATTCCAAACTCCTGACATCCTGAGGTGTTTCTAGATTATCTGATTTCTCAACAATTTTGGCTTCTCCTTCAATTTATTAAACAAATTGCAAACAAAGAAACTAATAAAAAAATGTTATGCTCTGCAACTAAATTTCTCACGGGTCAAGCACAAAAAATGTGTCTCTAACAGCAACATTTTAAGCACATTAGGTTACAGGGGGGAAAAAGGAAAAAATTGAATAATGCATAAAACTTTTGAAGGAAAAAAAAGATACAAAATTTAATTTCCCCTAAAGAATAAATTTAACAGCTCAGATTAGCAATATTATAAGCTAAAAAAAATTAAAACAAAGATTCTAATAAAATTCAACTCAATATGCAGTAAAAAACAAAAAATATATAGTTTTTTTTCTTTATATATTAAATTTTATAAATAATAGCACTATAGATTTGTATTGCAGGATGAGTATGTGTGAAACTTTATTGAAAAGCAAAAGCAAAAAAAAAATTACATCATGAGATATAAAAACACATAAAAGGTAACATAATTATACATGAACAAAGAAGAATATAATGAAAAGCACATATTGGGTTACAATCCGAGTATAATATAAAATATATACAAGAGGAGTTATCATATGAGTGCAGTGAAAAGGTAGAATGTTTCCTTTAGTTATATTATTTCATACAGTTGCAGCTCCATGATTCGGGGCTGTTAGTGTTGCTCAATGCGATGATAAAGAAGAATTGAATAATGCATTACAACCAGTTATATTGATGATTATTGTTGTAACCATTTTAAAAATTGTGGGACTGATTTTTTGTTCCATCTTGTTATTTATACTTAGGGATCACTGGAATTGTTACTCCAAGGCTGGCAGTGATGTGAAGGGTGAATTTTTTGAATGAATTACGGAAGAATTGGTGATGGCTGGTTGCTGTTCTTATGCTAGTGTGCTCTGCTGCTCAACTGGGTATTCATCGAATTTCTGGTTCCGGGAGGTGAATCTTTGGAAGTATGTGACAGTGTGGTATTTTGACTTTTAATTAGGTCTTCGTTAGTCACTAGGAATGTGATTAAATTATCTATATTTCGTCTTGAGAGTTTGCTGGATAGGGTGCTCTTCCACCAATGGACTATGAATTGTGGGCTTGGTTCCTTACACACAGAAAAACTGAAAAGATAGCTATAGTGAGAGGATTTTTTGACTCCTTCAATGAAAACTGCCAAAAATTTTATACAACTGGTGGCCAACTCACAATCGACAAAAATTTGGAGTCCTTTTGTGGGAGACGCTTGTTTATCAATATATGTAGAATATATATTTTTTCTTTTTCTATTTTATCTGTCATTTATTTTCTCCATTTATCTCTATTATGGTTCCTGAACGGATTAAAGTAATAAACTAAGAAATATGGTGGAAATTTGAAGCAGAGGGTGGAAAAAATGGCCTTGGCGTACTCCATGCATCGCCCCTCCCAAACTGTACCATACACCAATCCCTCCCACGACGGGTTAAAGAAACCCTACCAGATCATAAAAATCAAACACATCATATGAAAGTCTACTTAAGAATTTTGATATTAATTAACAAATGATAATAAAAAATATCTCATTATGAAGGATTCCTTTAAAGATCAAATAATATTCCATTTCATAAGTAGCAAATTAATAATAAAGGATAGCAAATTAGCAATAAAGGATTTAAAACATACTTAGTTTTTTACAAGCCACATTCTTCTACTCACTAAATGGGGGTCTAATTGCAAAATGTTGACTTGGGTGGCAGATTTGGGACTCGATTCTACACAATTTGCCATCTACATGGCCAATTGTATGTTTATCCATTAAGCCCTTGGATCGAAAAGAGAGAGATGCCTTCACCGACACTGAAAACCCAGATTTCCCCTCTTGCAGATAATTGCTATGCAAAATTGAAAGATGAGTACGACAATAAAAATACACCTGACAAACTTCATGTACTTGTCGATAAGATCTTGGAAGGTTCAAGAAGAAGGCAAAATAATGTTGGGTATGCTATAGCATAAATAAAATAATCAAACTAACTATTCATTCATGTAATGCATGTCAAAAATCATTTTGCACCTGCGAACATTTTGAGCATTATCATGAAAATTTGTAAGCTAATTTGTATTCTAACATTTCTTATAACCCAACCTAGAGAATATATGTATGCATTTTAATCCCAATATCACAGTATTAGATGTCTCCTTATGTGATTACATGTGGTTTTATACTATTACTAGCTAATATACCCGGCGTAGCTCGGGATAAAAAATATTTTCCAGTTCAAGTACTTATAACACTTTCAATTTTCTAAAAGTGCTTTTCACGGGAGCATCTTTCGTTAATTTTTGTTAATGAACTGACCCTTTGAACCATCAGCGAAACACCCTTCTTCTTTTTCTCTCCTTAGTTTGAACCACCTGGCAAGAATCTCGTTGTCCTTCGTATTCCGTTTTTCCCCTCCCCATCATTGCTACGGTAACAGCAGAAACTCTTTCATATCTTGGATTTTGACTTAGACTTACGTCTCTTCATAGTGGTCTAATAGTGTAAAATTTGGTGTGGGAAAGGAAAAAATTATGACGCTTTTCGTGATATTTTTAAAAGCTTATAGTTCCGCAACCAAATAACATAGAGAGTTTTAGTTTCATTTAACAGAGAAAGGTTTACATTGAAGATTGCAAAAATAATTTTAGAATTTGGAATTACGGTTTAGTCACAGTCGAGCTTCAAAGTTGGTGAAAATCACTGAAAATTTGATGATGTCACAGCGACCGACGTGCACGTATGCAGACTATCCAATTACATTTGGCAATTTAATCATCGATCTTAAGTTCAAGCGAAATATTACTCAAAAATTGTTGAATTACGTCGAAATTTCGTAGTAAAGTTAAACGCTTATAGCTCCTCAACCAAATAACATAGAGAGTTGATTTTAGATTCACGTAACAGAGAAAGGTAGACATTGAAGATTGCAAAAATAATTTTAGAATTTGTGATTATGTTGGTGAAAATCACGAAGAATTTTGATGACGTCACAGCGACCGACGCACGCGAACGCATCGGTTGTGAGTGGTATATTAACTGGATTTTAACAGATCAATAATTAATTCATTTCAGATTAATTAATTAATTCAGATTAACTCATTTAACAGAGGAAGGTCGTAGAGCATAGGTCAAAGTCACATAGAACTACTTTAGTCATAGTTGAGTAATCGATTAATTAACTGTCCTTAATTAATTATTATTAACAATTGTTGATTTAATTGAGCTGTCCTTTCCAACGATTTAATTGAGTTGAGTTGGATTTAGTTTCATTTAACTGAGGAAGGTCATAGAGCATAGGTCATATGTCAAAGTCACATATAGCTACTTTAGTCACATTGGACAACTTTAGACACAGAAAGTCACAGTTGAGTAAGTTAAGTAAGTCTATGCCCCTCAAACCCAGCGGCCGTTTCGCAGAGACAGCCTCCCGTCGATTTTTTTTTTTTTTTTTCATTTTCCGGACAACAATTCTCTTATCGTTAGTGTTTTTGTCACTGACCGGAAAAAAACCCTCATATTGTTCTATCTTTTTCACCTTAGGCCCTCTCCCTCCGGTAGGAAGTGGGATCAACAATCTTGAAGGATTTTACACACTCGTTATGATCATTATAAAATTTGTAAAATTCAATGAAGCACCGCGGAAAGAGAGTAATTAACATCATTGTGTTGTGGTGCAAACATACTGAAACAGGTATATGCTACGAAATAAAAGCTAAATAAAATTTCTGCCTTTCTGTTCATATTCAAAGAAAACAATATTTTTATCATAACTTTCACAATGATAAAAATACTGGAATAAAGGATTTGATAAAACGATCAATGGTTTGAATTTTATTACAATAACAGAAAGCATTGTTACAAATTGTGTATGAAATAAATTTGAAATGTTTATTAAATTAAGAAAAAGAACGAATAAAATTTAAATTGAAATCATTAAAAAGATAATTTTATGCTCTTTAAGATGGTATATAAATAATCTACGTGCAATATATTTTTTCTGAAATTATTGACGAAACACCGAGATAAAACGCCGAAACTTGGCTTAGTTTCCGTTATTTAATTTAATATCTTAGGAAGTAATTTTTTAAAGTTTGAAAAATTAGAATTAATCTAAGAACGGGCCCCAGAATGGCACTTGGAAATTTCATGTCAAGACTATTCTCCATTTAGGAGGAGTTCTTGCGACAGATAGACCGTTAGAACATCTTTTCCTTCCCATTCCTTTTTCGTCTTCCTACGATAGGAACCGGACTAACAGACACACTCATTAGGATCAGTTTAAAATTTGTGAAAATTAAACAAAACATAGAGAACAATTCACTAAACGTCATTGGATCACTGTGTAACCGTATTAAAAGCTGTCAATGATACGACTACCGGAAACCGGAAGTTAAAAGTCTACTTTGTTGTTTATGCTCAAAGAAAACAATTTTCTTACATTAAGTTTAACACTGGCAAAAGCCCGCACGCGAAACAGTCATTTGGCTTGAATTTATTTCTATAATAATAAAAATTTTTAGAAATTTCGTTCAAAATATATTTTAAAATCCTTAATAACATTCAGAGAAAACACTTTATCGCAATGGAATTAATATCATTAAAAAGATAATTTTCTGCTCTTTAAAATGGCATAAAAATAATTGTTGTCTAATAAATATTTCAAAAGTTTTTGGCAAAAAACGTCTAAGCATTAGGCTTAACAGCGGCTAATTTTCGTTAGTTAATTAAATATCTTAAGAACTAATTAACTCTGAAAGTTGAAAGTAGCACCGTTGACCTAGAAACGTTCTCTAGAATGTCATGTGCAAATTTCATGTCGCTATGGTTCACCGTTTAGGAGGAGTTCTTGTGACCGACAGACGGACAGATAGACAGATACATGAATTTTCTGCTTTATATTATAGATAGATCATTTATCCACTCGATGATTTAGCAATTTACATAGCATGTACCCACAAGTGAATACATGAAATCCAAGGTGTTAAGGTCAAATGTCCTCCAGCTGGTGCGGAAGTTTGGAAAGGGGGGGGGGGCGGGCTCAGGTGTTACTCTCATTATCTGACCACAATACAAATTACATGAAATATTTCTTCTCAAAAATAGCTCTAATATAACTTTTTAACCCTTAACTACTTGCACTAATTAACAAAGCAAAATTTTCCGCGCAGTGTATTTTGTATACCATATAATTCTAAATTTCTAGGTAAAAAGATTAATGTTTGATATAAGATTGGTTTTAAATCAAATACAATAACCATGCATTATAATAAATGAGAAACACTTAAAATAAGCATTTATGACAATATTACCCAATAATTTGTGAAATGAATAGTTAAGATATATAAATTTATACACAACTTAGCCGATATACCCGGCCTTGCTCGGGATTAAATTAATTTCATGTCTAATATTTTTTAAAAATGATACACATTGTGTATAGCTGATACACCCCGCATTGCTCAGGATTAAAATACTTTTGCATAAAATATTATAATACACAAAATCCTTTTATCGTGTGAAACGTTTTTAAATTAAAATGAGAACAACAATTGAAGCAAAAGATTTTTTAAAAATGCCGAAAATTAATTCTCTCCGTAATATTTGTTATATAAGTACTTCAAATTTTTTTAACAAATACTGAAGTAGAAGAAAGGTTTTAATGGATTTTTGGGGGTGATAAATTACTTTTTGATTAATAAAAAACATGAAAATAAAGCAAATCAAAAGTTTTTCCTGGTATGAATTATGAATTGTCTCTGTTTAAACTTTTCTTTTAGTGGTTTCCAGAATTTTTTAAATGTTTTTTTGGCAACTGTTCTTTGTATGTGCATATTTGTTCATCAACATTAAAAAAAATAACGCTACAAATTGTGTATAAAATTAATTTTGAAAATTTATTAAAATGAGAGAAAAAAATTGTACGGAAATGAAATTAGTGTCACTGTGAGAAGCTAATGTTTTAAAAAATATGGTATACAATTAGTTTTGTTAGATAGCATTTTCGGAAGATATTGTAGTAAAACGCCAAAATCTTCCTAAATTTTTAATTAACTTTTGGACTTTGAAAAGTTGACAATGACCTTTATCTTGTTTTTAAGACCTCCATATGCATAAAAATATGTACAATAAACATTCAAAACCACAGCCTCTTAACTACAGATATTAAGGCTACAACAACTTACATTAATCCAATCCCTGCCTGTAAACAACATTTCTGGAGTGTGTTCTTGTCAAACATCTATTTCATCTACTTACAAAAGCTTTACTATCTTTGCCTTTGTTGGAATTTGAGCGATTGACTTAAGTTTTCTTTTAGGCATCATTAAAACACAACTTTGAATCTCGTAATACTCAAAGTTATATATTTTCAATTAAAATATTACTTACTTATTATTTCTTAGGAAACACAGATAAAGATGACAGGTGATATTAACTGCAGCTATCTTTTAATCTAATTAAATAAGCTTTATAATTCTTTAAGAACCAATGAAAACATCACCAAACGATATTTGAAGAAAAAAAATAAATAAACAGGAAAAATAATGGTAAAGTCATTACACCATTACCCAGCATCATTAAATTTGCTTTATTTCAAAATCATCTGCGAGCAATAAACTTATTCAATTTTTAAAAATTAATGAAAATTGAAGGAAAAATGTCACAGACACAAGATTGGTATCATTGAAAAGGTAAAATTTTGAACTTTAAGATGGTATAAAAATATTTGGTGGGATAATTTACTCCGAACTTACAGCAGAAAAACGGTTCCAGTTAATTTCTAATTAACTGACTGTTCAATTAACTTTTGCTCTTTGAAAAGTTGATAGGTATCTTTCCCTTGTTCTAAATAATAAGTGTACAAAGTTAGGTTAAAATCAGTGCAGTGGTTTAGGAGGAGATTTGGAACATAGCCACATTCATAGCCAAAAATGACTTTTATTTATATTAAGATTATAATACAACACAAACAATAGGCAATGGAAATATTTTAGTTAGAAATTAAACAACTTTAATCCTTCAATAAAATACAACAAATCCAGTTAGAGCTAAAATAGTACTCATTCGGTGTTGGTCTCTTCATTGTTTCGAGAGACTTAACGGTACAAAGACTTTCTCAAGCTCTTAGATTCAAATGAATGAAAACAAAAACCCTCCTACATAACTCAGCATGAGTCACCTGTAGGTCAGGTGGGAGAAAAAGTTTAAGGGCGAAGCAGAATTCAAACAGAGGCCAATAAAGCTCCAATGGTGTACAAAATACACTGGCATGAGTAATTAAGGGTTAAAAGGATGTTTATATAACTAAACTAATCCACCAACAAAAAAAAAAATGCTGATTAAAATAAATTGATTAAGCTTACTGTATATCTCCAAAAACATCGCTGCAGTCATCAGGAACTAGAAGCAATCCTCCCAGGAGAGTAGGATGACAAATGGTTGTTAAAGTCAAATTGCTACTATAAAAGCATGACACAAGTAATGCAATCAGAGCTCCTATGAAATATTTCTGGTTTCTGGAGCCAATACAGGTATCTAACCTGAAATATATTTACCAAAATTATTTCACAACAGTAAATAAATATTCAAAAACTCAAAAAAATATAACAGTTAAAAATCCTGAGATCTACATTTGGGTATAAAGACATTCTTAAAGCAATATGGTTGGTCTCAAAATTTGTCACCTCTGCAGCCATGACAAAATATAGGGTTTAGGAAGATTGAACGTTTTTTTAAGTTTCAAGTAGATCCATTAAAATTGTAAGTATATTTAAAATGCATAACTATAATATATATAAAATAGTTTCTATTTAATATCGAGGCAATTATTGGTATTAAAATACTTTTTGTATTAACTCTGAAAATATTATTTCATTAAACATATATAGTTCAGTACTTAAAACAAAGAATTAAGCTCAATTTTATGCCATTTACTTTGAAAATATCTTCTATTTTATAAATTGCATCTCTCAAAATTAAAACAATTTATTCTTTCTAAATCATAACATAAATCGGGAAGATTTAAACTTCTGCCACTTATAATGGTTTAACAGTTCTGAATTTTAATGTAGTATGACACCTGCTAGCTCTTTTAAAATAATGAAATTTATTGCATTACTATTAGATATTCACATAACACAAACACAGAAGAGGTAGATATTTACATTATCAGTTAATCATAAACAAAGTTTTAGTTTCAGGAGTTTGAGTAGGTACATGTCAGACTGGCTCGGCTCACACCAGATACTGTTTTTAGTGGCAGAGGAGAGTGTACACCAGTCTTAATTGTGGAGCATGTGCATTTGTCACAATAGTAATTTTCCCATTTGCACTATTTTTAGAAAAAATATTCACTGGATAATATATTCATCAACATTTAAAAGTAGTTGTTTTAAAAAACATAGAATAATTAATAGCAACAAGTTTAAATCTAATACACAAGCGAAAAAAAGGTTGAAATGTACTTTACTATTTTACTTCAACAGAACATCAATTATACTACAGTAAATTCTCGATTATCCGGCAGTCAAGTATCCGGAACGCTCAATTAACCGGAAAAATTAGAAAATGAGTTTTTCTAAAAATTTTACATCTGACCGCCAAAATTTAGCATGCGCCCGCCCGCACTGTTCCATTCCCACTGACAATTTATTTCTGGAATGCAACATCCGCTCCGCATGAAGGGGCGTAGAAGGGGAAAAAAGCAACATACAGTACAGTGACGTACACAACTTGTTTTATGGGGGTTCAAAAGAAAAAGTGAGACCCCCGAAAAAAAGGTCTTCATCTTCCGCCAAAAAACGAGACCTAAAAACAAAATCGACAAAAAAAAAAAGTACAAAGGGACAGAATAGGTAAAAAAAAGGGCCACAAACTACCCCCCGCCATTTTTCCCCGTCACACTTAACTATCTGGAAATCCGCGTTTCCTGAGCAAGCCGGTTAGCCTTTGGTGTATCTACAATCAAAAGTTAGTTGAAATCTATCTACAAACAGTCTTTTAAACAGCATGCAGATTCAATTAATTGAGACCTGTGCATTTATCCACAAAATAAGTCCCTTCTATGGATAAAATTCATAATTCTTAATAAATTATAAGTATCACAAGGACAAAAGATTTGGAAATGAAGGATTCTATGATATAAAGGCAGCAAAATGAACATGCATATTATTTTTAAAAAAATCTTGCTAGTCTTTTGATGATACAAGGATAATCTTGGATCCTCTAGCATAAAACATAGAAATCATGTCTTTATAATTCCACACATTTTTACAGGTCATTTAAAGGTCTATTAAGGAATTCAAATGAATTATATTACATTATTATAAGGTAAATGCTCCAGTAGTGGCCACGTACCAGTAGTGGGCCACTTGAATTTTAAGTTGAAAAACAAGAAATTCCAACATTCCAATGAAATAAGAGATCTGCCTCTGGTAGGCTGAAACCCTTATCAACTAAATACCAAAGGCACAGCCTTTATTTCCTGTTCAGTTAGGAGCTAGAAAGTTTGTTGCTGAAGTTGGTCTCTGAGAGAAGCATTTTTAGCTTATTCTTAGTGATTTCCTTAAGAGGCAACTCTCCTTTCAACTATTTTTTAGCATACATTCTATTTGTTTTTAAAATAAATTGTTATTGATATTATTTGATTATATAATGAATGTATTATAAACTATCTTTAAATTAAATAATATTGATAATTTATGGATAGTGAGGGGTGGCCCACTTTTGGATCAATGTTTTACTAAATGCTCCAGTAGTGGGCCTAGCGAGGCCAGTACTAGAGCACATGATTTCTCTCAAATAGACTGTTTTGTGATGTTTAAATAAGAAGGTTATATCTTGTAAAGTCTTTTTATTAGATGTGCTTTATTTTAATTAGATGTGCTTTATTTTTATCAGAACCAGTAGTGGGCCACATGGCCCACTTCTGATACACTAATAGCCCACTACTGGTACACTAATGGAACGTTCTGACCAATTACTTAAATAATAAATATTTTATAGTACTGTTGAGGAAAAGACTGATATTCAAGAATTAGTTGGGCTCTGTAACGAGGCAGACAATAATAACTATCGCATTGCTGGACTATCGAAAAATATTCCATCACCATTTAAAAGGGCTCTTTTCTGGCTGCAGAAGGAAGATGATAAAAGAAAAAAAAGATTTATTCAAGATAAAATATCAAGATTTAATATCCATAATGCCCCAAACAGAACTTAAAATGAATGATCGATAATTAACATATACCTTTAATAAAAAAATTGGCTGTTAGAGAAAAAATGTAAATCTCATGTGACTAGAATCTATAAATAAACGATTTCACCTATATCAAGCCATTTTTATTGCATTTTTATAGTGTATAATGTTAATATATTATTATTATTACTAAATATAATGATTTTATTCTTTTTTCTTTGGCACAATTCACAAATCTGGGTGGCCCACTTTTGGTATGCCCACTACTGGTACATCAAAAGTTTGCTATGCCCACTTCTGATGCATAGGAGTGATCTAAGTTTTTAATTTTTAAAAAATTATATTACAATTATTTTGATATTTCAGGTGATTATTATTTTAGATAAAAGTTTGAACAACCATAAAAAAATACAGATTAGCGAAACTTCTCAAAAGTTTAGATGATAATTGAGGAAATACCCTTAAGTGGCCCACTACTGGAGCATTTACCTTAATACTGAATCACACTATATTATAGTATTGTATAAAAACAGAAATTAAAAGAACCCAAATTTGGAAGGTTAACAATACATTTCCTACAATCAGAGGTAAGTTTGCATGAAACTATAATTCTCAGTTTTCACTGATATCATATTAATTGACCTTTAACTTAAGGGCTAGACAAAACTCAAAAACCTCTCACTATGGGGATTTTAACAAAGAAACTAGAAAGTGCTTTTTTCTCTTCGTCAAGCGATTAAAAGATAAGGTCTATGGTTTCCCCTGACAGCCATGGACTATTATTCTTGTTTTCCCTCATTCGCAGTCAAACTAGCCATCACACATTTGGTGACTAAATATGTCAGGGGAGTGAAAGGGTCAACTAAGTGATTAGAGTGCAGACATTTTAGTTTAAGTTTAGTTGCTAGCAGTACCCTCATGGAGTTGCCCGTCACATCCTGAATTTCAACAAATTCTTTTAAAAAGCTTACAATCTTCAGCAAAGGGATTATGACATCATATAGTTTCAGCAAAATGCATGCTGGGAACAGAACACCGCAACCTTGGTTACGAAGAATCAAGGAGGGAAAAAAATTGAGCAAAAATATTTTAACACTTCAAAAAAAAAATTAATCAATATTCAACCATAAAAGATATTTTAACCATTTTTGTTTTAAATCGAGGGGGGGGGGGGGATATTCCATTCATTACCTCAACAAAATGAAAGAGATAACTTTATTGGGATGGGGGATGCAGTAAATGTAAATATGAAAACAAATTTTTTTTTGCAAAACTGACTATCTTTTAAAATTTCTCAAAATTCAGTAAATTATGTTTGAAGCTCAAAACAAATTTCATTAGAAAGCAAATTGTTTGTTCTATCCAATGGTGCTCGATTGTTTTCCAAATATCATTAGAAAAGATACTACAGCCATAAATGTGCCAAAAATGACCCAAAACATTAAATAAAAAAATTTCTAGAGGTGCATTGAGTCACCATTATGACTCCCAAATTTCATGGCTGTAAGTGCGATATATTCGTCTGGACATCGCGGACACACACAAACATTGCCTTTTATAAGTATAGAAGATATTAACATCCTGTTTTGAAGCAACATGAGGGCTATTTTGAGATGGACCGCATAATTTTGAACTGTGGTCAGATGACAAGGACAACACCTGAGATGGCATCTCCCTCACCAAACTTCCACTCCCATTGGCCGTTTTTATCCTATATAGGACATAAAATAATTTTTAACTTGCGCAGTTTTACTCAAAAAAACATTTTGTAATTGATAATTTGATATTCCCTTATACGCGGGACGTGCATTACCGTTGACTAACGGAATTTATTCCTTTCTATCTCAGAAGTAATTATTATTATTAATTTATGTATTTTTAATTCTATGTTTGGTACAGTTTTTATTTGTGTTTTGTGTGTTGTTTGATGTGTAATATTGTTTGTGTGTGTTTTGTTTTTATACTATGGGGTTTCAATATTTGACTTTTTTATATATCTGATCTTTACTGCTTTTTCTGCGTTTATTTGTTTGTTTCTTTTTCAATACTTACCTATTTTTATATATTTTTACTGTTCCTTGCTTGCCCGAGCAGTAAATCAAGCTATCTTCCCACCGAGGTGGGTCGAACCATGTTTACACTCCCAGCTCTCTTGTATTTAAAATTACTGCCACTGTTCGGGCAATGCCTGTATCATCTTATTGTACCCAATAAATCCCGTCCCCCACATGCTGGTGGAGCGGCTCTCTCCCCGCTGGTCCTCTACAGGCCTTACACCCTTTTTGGGTAGGCCGGGCCAGTGTGGGTATTTTTACACCACACCAGAGAGAGGATGTTCGGCTCCCCTACGACGTATGATTTAACATGCAACAGGTCAATACACAGTGGATCTTCAGTGGAATCAGATTTTGAACCAGGAACCCTCTGGCTAAAAAGCGGAGACCTTACCACTAGGTCACAACATCCCATAGACAGTTTAGTGAAATCCTAATTGTTTATTGATACAGCAATTGTACCAGCCTATAGGTCAAAGTAAAAATACTGTTGGTATAAAATCAGTTCTGCCCATATGGAAATGGTTAACATATGCAAAACTTCAAGCTCAATCAATTTACTTAAATAAATGCAGAATACCTTTTAAATATTATACTAATTTACAGGACCCAGTTACAATAATAATGCAATTCAAAAAATGAAAAAAATAGATGGAATACAGTTTAGGCCATTGATTGGCAACACAATGCATTTTAGTGATAAATATGCCATTATAACAATTTTGCAACCCCCCCAAAAAAAGTCACATGAGGTGCTGGTGTACTTAATCAGCTTGAGAGTTGATATAGTGGTTTATGTGGAGTTTACAGAACCAACTTACTTCATTCCTCTTAGGATCGCCAACTCTTTGCCGCCAAGAACAGCGATGAGAGAAAATTTGTTTTGGATGTGTATAGATGTTTTTAACAAGTCACAAGCGCACAAATTGATCTTTTCATCGGTGCTTTGCTTATCAGGCTATATTGCGCCAGGTTCATTCCATGTCAAGTGATCCAGAGCTGGTTGCTTGACCATTTTATAATCAAATGATTTTTTTTATGTTGATCCCTACATAATTAGAGAGTCCAAAAAGACTAATTTTTAATTTTTTATCTTTTTCTGAATTCCGACGGCAGCCATTTTTGTTTTACAAAACATGCTGATTTTTGCATTTGTAGGGGTTTGCGTTAACTTTTATTACTCGGAACTGGTGAACCCGAGGTTCATGAAACAAAAACCAGTTAATTCAGGGAGAATACAGCCTTTATTATCTCCAGTATGCATTTAAGGAAAATTGTATCCCAAATAGCAAAAATCAGCTTAAAAGTTTGACTTAAAATATGACAAATTTTCAATTTTTGAAGGCATATAATTTCCAAAAGGAATCTTTTCTCCATATTACTTTTGTGGGGATGTGTAGCTACCTTAATGTACTGTATTTACAAAAAATTTCAACGCTCAGGTTTGCTTCTTTTAAGAGCTATGGGCTTTCGGAATCCGAAAATTTCAAAAAAATCCAAATTTTGACACCTTATATCTTTGTTGGGGCAAAGTTTAAAAATCTGAAATTTTTACAGATAAACCCTCTATAGTATATTAGACTGCTGTAAAAATTTCATGTTTGATATTTATCACCAAGTCAAGTTAGAGGACTTTAAAAATCCCATAAAAAACGTATTTTTTGTCAAAAATGACGGAGCATAAATTTGACTAGTATTTTTATCATTAATAAATTATAATATGATATAACTACTATTACATATAAACTTACCTTTTTTACATGAAGTAGCTTATGCACACTTTAAATGTATAATGAAGTTTAAAAATTTGAATATGTTTCATGGTCACTTAACACAGTTTTTACTATGGTTACCATTGTTAAAACACTTTAAAACTTCAAATAAAAGTATTGATATATTATTTACAACTAACACATCACAGAAGTATGGATATACTATACACGTGAGTCAGGTTTATCGTTCTACCTTGATATGTATTCATTAAGAAGTTTTGATATTTCTTCACTTAGTTTTGGGGAAATGTTATGTGTCCTTCCAGTAGTTCTAAGGCACTTAGTTTCCTTAAAACATTGATCATAGGCACCCAAATCTGGTCTTTCTCCTTTTTCTTAAAAGCTGTCCTTGGACCGGTGGGGATGATAAAATGTTAGAAGCACATCTTTATTTATATCACTAATGTGATTCACCTATGCCAGCCACCATTGACCATCACATACATATGCAATAGAATCTCTTGTGAGGTGTTATTTGTACAGCTTTTGTAGTGGAATGAATTTTATATTCCGTAGCTTGTGAAGTAATGAAGTACTTCAAGTTACTCTCCGACACAGGAACAAAACAATGGAAACTCCTTGTACCAGTAATTGCCACAGAGTTTTCAAATCGGTCAAGAAGTTTATTGTTATGATGTTGAATGATTTCTTCATCTTTTATGTAAGTGAAGGCTATTCCTTTTAAATGTTTGTGACAAAATTCAAATATTTCTGCTGGTGTCAATATTTGGTTAGCGTGCAGTCACTGGAGACTTGCTTTGGTTTGTTGAAGTCTATCTATCACAAAAGTTTGTGAACAGGTCTGAACATCAACACATTTTGTTCAATAAATATATTAGGCCAACAGCATTTTAAGAGATTATCTTATAAATAGAAACATGACATAATATAATGTTATAACTTAGCAGAATAAATACGAAGTAAAATTAATGCACCAAATGGTGCATTAATTGAAAATATAAATGCCATAAGAATTAATTTTAACTGTAATTTTAATTACAAATATTACTCCAGGTCATATTATAATTTATTGATGATAGAAATAATATTTAGTCAAATTAATGCTTCGTCATTTTCGGCAAAAAATATGTTTTTTATGGGATTTTTAAAGTCCTCTAACTTGACTTGTAGATAAATATCAAACATGAAATTTTTACAGCAGTCTAATACACTATAGAAGGTTTATCTGTAAAAATTTCAGATTTTTAAACTTTGCCCCAACAAAGATAAAAGGTGTCAAAAATTGGATTTTTTTGAAATTTTCGGATTTTGAAAATCTGTAACTCTTAAAAAGAAGCAAATCTGAGGGTTGAAATTTTTTGTAAATATAGTACATTAAGGTAGCTACACATCCCCCCAAAAGTAATATGGAGAATAGATTCCTTTTGGGAATTATATGCCTTCAAAAATTGAAAAATTGTCATTTTTAAAGTCAAACTTTTAAGCTGATTTTTACTATTTGGGATACAATTTTCCTTAAATGTGTACTGGGGATAATAAAGGCTGTAAGTCCCTGAATAAACTAGTTTTTGTTTCATGAACCTCGGGTTCACCAGTTCCGAGTAATAAAAGTTAACGCAAACCCCTACAAATGCAAAAATCAGCATGTTTTGTAAAACAAAAATGGCTGCCATCGAAATTCAGAAAAAGATAAAAAATTAAAATTAGTCTTTTTGGACTCTCTAACTAGGTAGGAATCAACATACAAAAAAATCATTTGATTATAAAATGGTCAAGCAACCAATTATTTTTTTTCTGGATCACTTGACATGGAATGACCCGCCATGTTTCAAGTGGACTGTTTTGATCAACTCTTAGATGCAATTGGTCGATAAATACAAATTTAAATAAAACTTCGTTTCGAATTCATCGGATGGAATATCGGTTCATTACCTGTTATTCTGTGTGTTTTGTTTCTCAATGAATAAGCGAAGCTACGATTATTCCACTATGCAGAAAGCAAAGCCACTGATGTTTTTTTAAGTTTAAAAATTTGCCAGGTACACGCTTGAAATGTTGCAGACATTGCGTGAGGAAATTCTAGT
>BGPR01031854.1:0-17809 GCA_013235015.1 Araneus ventricosus | reverse complement strand
GTGGCGATAGTTAAGATTTCAGGATTTCTCTGTATTCATGTGACAACTCAATCTAAGGTGGGTGAACCAAAGGTGGCCATAGTTAAGATTTGAGGATTTTTTAAAATTTTCTGTTTTGGTGGGTGTGGGTTGAATTTTTTTTTTTTTTTTTGTAAAATTTGACACTTATCTCTAACACATATCAGGTTTCCTTTTCTTTGTAAAATAAAATTTAATTATTTTTATAACACAATTTCAAAATTGTAGCTGTGGGCCACCTTTGGCGCATAGTTTTCCAAAGGTGGTCCATATATTGAAATCACTTTTAAAATGTGAAAAGAATACTCGGAAAACTATTTTTACTTCTAGAAGAGTGTTACAATGTTCAATACGCTATGTCTATACTTATAACAATAACTAGATCAAGAAGTAACAAAAGTTTCTTTTAGATTTCGCTAGATTTTTCTGATATGCAAATAAAACTATGACCACCATTCAATAATTAAATAAAAGTATATAACTTTTATTGTTATAAATTTAGCAATAAATGGTAATAAGGTTTTTCAGATAGTTAAGTAGAAATTTTGAAAATTACCCTTACAACATTGATTTCCATATTTGTTTTCTAAGATGGCTCGAAACCGGGTCACCTTGGGAACAGGCATATGGCCGTCATTTGAACGACTTAAAATTATTAATATGATAAATTTATTAGAATTGAAGTAAATGTGGTTAAAGAGAAAGAAATAAGCTTTCAGAAAACGAATCATGCCTCAAAGTTCTAAGAATTTAAACACATGTAGATCAAAATATCTTCTTTCCTGGAAATTAGAACGACTACTCCTGAAAAGTGAAATCACTGCATACCATGGAGGCAGATCAAGGTGATCTCTTCAAATTCAGCCACGTGCACTGCAGATACATGATTTACAATGCAGTAGCACCATGTTGTAATTAAAAATGAAATTAATTCTATTTTTGAGGGGTGGGTTACCTTAAGAACACTGACCACCTTTGGCTCACCTACCATATATACACAAAAGAGAAAGTCACTCACTGATTCATCACCGAATCTCCCTATGCACTGGAACTAGAAACTTCAAATTTGGAAGGTGGGTGCTTTTAGGGTAGTAGGTACTCATTAAGAAAGGATTTTTCGAAATTTTAACTAGAATTTTTATTTGTTAAAATTACCCTAAATTTTAAAGATATTTCAGAATTTCTGAGCATAATATCGCATAAAAACCATTTTCACATCTTTTTAAAATTCAAAAAATTAGCTTTTCAATGATACTAATTTCATTACCATGCGACATTCTATTTGATTTTAATTCATTTTTGAAAATTATTTTTAAACTCAATTCTCAACATTGTTTTTATTGTTATCGCCTGCGGCTTCTTTTGGAGCACACGCGAAAGAACTCCTTCGCCGATTAAAAAAAAACCGAAAGAAAATATTATTAACCTAGAACTGACGAAGGCGAGTTGAGTTTTGAAAGTTATTCTTGTCGATACTTTGAGACGAAATTTTATAGATCTTATTTATATTATTCTTATTTATACAGTGAAACCTCTCTGAGCGGCCACCTCTCCGTTCCGAGAAAAATTGGCCGCTCTGAAGGGTTTTCGTTACAATTACAAGATAATTGCTATAATACATAATATAAACAAGTCTGATACATATTTCTTATTTAAAATGAAGTTTGAGACTTATCTAAAGAGAAAATAGTACTTTATTTAATAATTTTTTACATTTTTTGAAAAAAGGATACAATTTGTGACTGTTTTAAGTTTTTACCCTTCTCGGAAAAAAACCATTTTTTCAAGTTCGTTTTTCAATTTAAAAAGTAAATTTCTAACTGTGCGTTTGTTAAATGGGATGGGCGAACCCACCCGGCGGCCGTTCAGAGGGGTTGGGTGGTCGTTACTAGGGGTTATTTTAACATTAGGTCTATGGGCCGAAAAATCCGTGCCACGAAAAATTGGCCGTTGAGAGGGATGGCCGCTATGCAGGGGTGGCCGTTCGAAGAGGTTTCACAGTATAAATCTTACTTATATTATTCTTATTTATATAAATCTTATTTATTTCTATAAGTCTTATTTAGTTGTATAAATCTTATTTATTTACATAAATCTTATTTATTTGTATAAATCTTATGTAAATCTTGTTTATTTATATAAATATTATATAAATCTTATTTATTCTTGTCGTTACTTTGAGATGTAATTTTATAAATCTTATTTATATTATTCTTATTTATATAAATCTTATTTATTTATATAAATCTTATTTATTTGTATAAATCTTGTTTATTTATATAAATCTTATTTATTTGTATAAATCTTATGTAAATCTTATCTATTTATATAACTCTTATATAAATCTTATTTATTTATATAAATCTTATGTAAATCTTATTTATAATAGGTGTTATATGTATTTGTACTATCAAGAAAATATATGAAAAGGCGTGCAAGTGCTTTTATCCCCAGCAGCAAGGTACCATTAATGTGTTACTACGCGGACGAAGTCGCTGGCATCAGCTAGTACATAATAAAAATGAATACATGCTATAACTAAAAACGCAGCGAACTATTGCATTATCATGACATATATGTGTGTCAAATTTATGAACCAGTTGGTCACAGGAAAGAGGTCCAAAATGCATACTCGATACGACGAAGCTAAACACAAAACTTGCCATATTATGCAAGTATACGAGAAAGTCTAAGCGTTAACACTCCCTCTGGTGTTTTATTGTTGTGCTAACATCTTATATAGAAAATAGCTATAAGTAGCTTCTTTTAATTTGGGAAATCCATTCTTTCTTATTCCTGATATGGCAAATGCAGTTTTAGACTGATTTTGTTGTGATAATAGCTTTTGGTAGTCGTTAATATTGTGTTTGAAAAATACAAATCAACTGTTAGCTCGAAAAAAGATTAAAACCTGTTAGAAAATAATATGCTGAGTAATGAAGGCCTGTTATTTTTTCAATTGCTTTTTTAAAAAATTATTAAAGAATTTATAAATTTATTCCTATTCCATTGGGGTTTTTTAAAATGTTAGCATAGTAGACAACTTAATTTATAGTTTTAAAGTTACTTGAAAAATGGAACCATTTTATTAAAGATAGAAAAATAGCTGTGTGTGTTAACATTTATCCAAGTTGATGGAGAAATACTCATTTTTAAAGTTTTCCCGCAGTATAAAAATGTTCATTAATTTTAGAATCTAACATTATTTATCTTGTTGTTGCAAGCTTTCTGGTAACATTCATTTTCAGTCTCTTTTTTTCATTTTTAGTTCTCCAAGCTTTGTTACCGCCACATTATGAACTATATATTATTTATAATTTAATAGTATTTCAAAAGAAGAATTTCTGTACAATATCCAGTTAGGAAAAGAGAATTCAACTCACAAATTACTTCTGACACGAACATAATCAATTTATCATTCTAAATCCGATGAATTAAAAACAACAAAGAGAAGAAAAATGGTATAAATTCTGAAAAAGATAAAAACGAACACGAGAAATGACAACAAGAACTTCATTCTTGAAGCGAGAAATTCTTGCACTGAAATCTTTACCGGGAAAAAGTAATTCAACCGATTTAGTTTTTAAAAATCGTTTGCTAAAAGAACGATTTATAAAACAAAAGAAAAAAATAATAACGATGTAGTTCAAGGACAGTCATTTGTTGAATGGGTTCTACGAACATAAATATTCCCTTTTGGAATATTTGATCACAAAATAAAGGAAAGAATATTGCATCGTACAAAAGAATATTGTCATAACCAATGCCAAAGAGTAGTCGTTATGGGTAAGTGCGTCCGAAATGTTTGCCAGTTGTATTCAAATTAGAATTCGGAATTTGTGAGATGGTAATTGTCTTCGTTTTTAAATAGTCTCTTTCAAGATCCAAGCGAGGGAGCGGCTTTTTGTGCATTGTTTCTTCGCACTTTTCCAGTTTATATTATCGCTTTTCTTCATCATGTGAGACAAAAATAGTTCCGATCTTAAGGCAACCTTGTTGCTTCTAGTAAAAGTATTTTGAAAGAAAGTGTCAAAGAAGTTGTTAACAAATGAAGGCAAAGACGCATGAATAAAGAATAACGCCAAAGACAAAAAGAAATGACGCAATGTCAGAAACGACGAAGACCAGAACTTAAATTCTCAGTTAATAATGACTTAGCCCTTGGATTCTTAAACTGTGCCCCGTAGGACAACGGGTCTACAAAGGTTTCGTGCTGAATTTTAAATTTCCCTTTTACCTATTTTTTATAATTTTGTAGCGGTTACAATTCACTGCCTTCTCCTTTTTATGGTAGGTGGCGCTACTAGAGCCATCCGGGTTTTTCTCATGATGCCTCTCTCTCTTCTTCTTCTGTGTACTTGTGTTGTGTTGTTGTTCTCTGTCTTGCACCTTTTAATGTACTGTGTCGTGGAACTTAGCCATCTAATAAAAATGGTTCCTGAAATTGAATTAATTCTTCAACAGCGGCATTCCACATAAACATGAGTCTCGTCCCTCTACAATTTTTAATTTACATACTTTCACGTTTCAAAGATGGAATTCTACAATCGAGTTTTCACTCACTTCCCGATGTGCTAGAATTTTGAAATTCTGTTAAATTATGTACTCTTGATGACAATACTCTATTTTAATATTTTCAGATTTAAATTATAAGTTAATCGATTAATTCAATTAAATTTTGATTCCGTACGAGTGGCGCCACCTGGTAGTGAATTTTAGAAAAAAAATTGTTTTACGATTTCATAATATCTATTTTAAAGAATCATAAATCAGATGCTACAATTTATAAAATAGGTAAAAAAAATTTTAAAAAAATATAATTCTAGTACTCTTAAAAACGTGTTTTTAAAAATTGTTTTAATTAAATTTATTTATAGATAAAGAATTATACGTCACGTGCTCTATGCTAATCTAATTTTCGATTCCATAGTGCATCTCTCAGAAACAGAAAGGGCGTGACGTCATGGGACGTTACGTCATATTCATTTTCTTTCTTTGGCTGAGCATTCATATAAGCAGCAGACGGTCTTTGTAAGAACGCAAGCATAAAAAGGACGCTAAATCGAAAGTCTTTCTATCAAATGTCTAAAACGGAGAGGGGAAGAGTTCTCTTTAACTGATTGTTATAAGATAAAAGTAGACTATCTGATCCCGCGCAGAGCTTCTGCGCTTTATTATATGCGTACCATGATTTTCCTGAAGCTTCTAGAACCAAACTGGCGGTTCAGCGCCAAGTTATGTGCGCACAACAGAAAAGTAGCCGATGTACAATGTTCACAATAGTAAGTTCCATGATGCTTACCTCAATTTGAGAATTGACACGATTTATCTTCGCTGACTTACGCTGTTTTGACGCGATCTAAACGTTCTCTGGATCACCTAAGCCCATCTGCTTCATTTCTAGCTGATCTCTTTTGAATCATTTCATCCACAGTTTCATTATATTGTAAGAAATATTGCGAATTCTTCATCTTAAACTCATTTGTTTTTCGGGATAAAGTTACTTTACACCAGAACGAAAATAGTAACAGGCTATGTCTATGAAGTTAGGCCTAACGTGCAGGAGGCTGCCGGTTTTGTTTTGTAAACAAGCCGATCGTTGCCATCGGCAAAAGAGAAATTAACCTCTTTTCTGTGCCATGTACCTTGGCGTTTTATATCTATACTTATAAAAGGCAATGTTTCTGTGCGTGCGTGTGTACGATGTCCAGACGAATCTATCGCACTCACAGTCATGAAATTTGGCACACGGGTAGTCATAGAGGTGACTCAATGCACCTCGAAGCCGGAATTTTAAAATTCAATCTAGAATACTTTTCATTTAATGTTTTGTGTTGTTCTGGGTCATTTTGGCACATTTACGGCTGTAGTATTTTTTCTACCGATCGTTGAAAAACGATCAATACACCATCGGATAGAACAAACAATTTTCTTTCTAATGAAATTTGTTTTGAGTTTCAAACGTAATTTACTGAGAGAATTTTTTAATTTCTTAAATAATAAATTTTTAAAATTCTCTGTGAGAAATTTTTAAAAAATAGTCAGTTTTACAATCGAAATTTTATTTTTGTTTTTAAAGTTGCTGCATCCGACGTTCTAATAACACTATTATTTTCCATTTTTTTCAGCTTATAACTGGAACGATTCTGTCGGATTTAAAACAAGAACGGCTAAAATATCTTTTCCCGTTTATTTTAAATAATTTTTTCCTGGTCGGTTTGAAAGATATTTTTCCTCTAGCGAGCTTCCTCGCGCGACACTTCTTCGGAACGTTGCTGGTAATTTCATTGGCTGACGAGGCAGAGCGCAGGTGACGTCATAACCTTCAATTGAATGACTTCGATTATTATTTTCGGATTCGATTTTATATTTTGCTTGCTGTATAATAACGTTGCAATTTTTTAATATTGTTTCGGATTAACGCACTCTGTATTCTTCTTCTACAGTTGAAATGTCATTATCGCGAAGAAAAATAAGCGGGAAAATCAATAATGTGTATCTTTTGTTTTGTTTTCAGAACTTTTTCATGTCGTTGTGCGCGCTTTTTTTTTCTTTTTGTTGAAGTCGTGGTTCCATGGGCAACGCCGTACGCGTACTGCTAGTATATATCTATCTGTAATAACCTCACGTAATTTTGCTTTAAATTCTAATATTATATATTTTAGAGTCTTAATGTATTCCAAAATCACTTTTCTTAAACTCCAGTTTCGTTTCATTTCCCGCGCTGGAGGTTTATTAAATCTCTCGTTTTGACATATTTATTACTAAAAGAATATTTTAATCGTTTCCACTCGCATACAATTCGCGAAATCAGCGACTTATTTTCCCTAAAACACTTACGTAATATACTAAAAAGAGCTATTATTCCCTTCACTTTCATCACGTGTCTATCAGTTGAATCCCTACCTGGGAAAAAGCAGGGATTTTCTGTCCACTTTTGGCTTAAAAACTCAACTGAAATGTACGTGCATTCCGTCACTCTCCCATAATAAATGAAAATTAGTTAATAACTCGGCCTGTTTTTTTATTTAACGACTACAACAAAGAAAACATTTCATATATATATACTTCAGTTTTATTATCGTCACGTTTTTGAGCAAAACGAGGACTATTTTAAGACGGACTTCGCAATTTTAACCTGGGTCAGATGATGATGACGACATCTAAGGGGAAGGACATTTGACCCTCAGCATCAAATTGTATGTACACTAGGCCCCCACACACGGCTGTTCATCGGTAAAATCGGATTTGAAACCTGGAACTTTTCTATCTAGATCCTCCCCAAATATATGCAGAAGAGTATTCTTCCGAAATTTTAACTGGAATTTTATTAAAGCATTATTATTATTAAAGCATAAGGGATTCATAATAGAATACAGGCATCGAACAGACAGTTTTTGGTTTGCGATCATCATTTTTTCCCTTTCACGGTACATGAATTTGTTGAAATGATTTCAAGTGGGGGTAGGAGCAGTAAGGTGATAGAATCTCAGATCTTCTAGATTCTGTCCCACTATTTCGCTCGTCACCTGGAGTTGGAACATATGAATTTTGTCATTAGGAATCAAACGTCTTCAATTTGGAGTGGCATGAAAGTTTGGATAATGGTGATACGACTCAAGTGCCAGCACTTTCTACTGACCATAACTCAAAATTCCATGATCAATTCTAAAAAAGCCTTCGGGTAACTTCTAAGCGGCATGTTAATCTAGAAATCTGAGATTTATAGTGTATGTGTATGTAGAAACGTCACACCAACACTGTGCGAGAGTGGCGCCCTCTACCATTTAGTGAACACCAGACCAGCAGACGAGAGCTGATTTCAGGGTTGCCATATTGGCTTTTTTAATGCCAAATTATGGAAATTTGGCCTTGGGAATTTCCATTTGGCCTTAAATTCACTTTTGGCTTTATTTTTGCTAGTGACTTTTCGAACAATTTTTAATTACTTATTCTATTGTTTTTTAATAAATTTTTGATATTACACATTTCAAATGGCATATAATGAGCTGTCAAATGAAATAGTAGCTTCTGAATAGAACAAGGAAGTTTTAAATTTCTTTCACTTAAATTTTGGTTTAATAAAAGAGCATTGCACATATCCCGATCAAGTGGGATTTGTTTTCATGAAAGATAGCTTTTTTTTCTTATAACTAGTGAGGTCTTCGATCAGTTTGTCAAATTTGGCCTTTTTGGTCTTATTTTTAAGAATATTTGGCCTTATTTTTATGAAGGTTTGGCCTTTTTGGCCTAATTTTTAAAGAAGGTTTGGCCTTATTTTGCTATTTTGATTCTGGCAACCCTGGCTGATTTGGAAGTAAGAGAATGAGAGCAAAACGTGCTCTTGGTGTTAGCCAGACGGGCTCCTGAACGTTTGACTTTTCTACATTAGTTGTCAGACGGATAACGTATTGCTGTAATTCTGATGTACTTAAGATACCTACCTCAATGTACATATTTCATTTGTACATAGTTCATCTGTAATTTTCAGAATAATTAAATTTAGTTTGAACTTAACCGAGTGGTGAATGCTTCCCCCACATGTATTATTTTTCACATTCCGCATAGAAACAATATGAAAAAAATGACGGGAAGCTGTATTTTCAAACAGCCGCTGATGTTAAAGGCGTAGGACTACTTTACTAGCGTGACTCTTCTCGGATTTTCAATTTTTTTTTGTAACTTTTGTTGTTACCCTTTATCTCTAAAATGAGACATTACTTATGTTTTTAACCTATGTAGTTACAGATATATAGAGGATCGCGTCACCAATACATGTCTATTTTTGCCCAACTTTGCGACTCAATAGTCTCTCAACTACAATTCCGATTTTCAATTTATATTTTTTTGCAACTTCTGTTGTTACCCTTTATCTCTAAAATAAGACATTAGTTTACTACATATGCTATTACTAATAACTACATACGTTTTTAAAATATGTAGTTACCGAGATGTAAAGGATCGCGTCACCAATTCATGCGTGTTTTTGCCCAACTTTGTGACTCAGTAGTCACTGAACTACAATTCCGATTTTAAATTTTTTCTTGTAACTTCTGTTGTTACCCTTTTTCTCTAAAATAAGACATTAGTTATGTTTTTAACATATGTAGTTACCGAGTTATAGAGGATCTCTCATACAACGTTTTTTGTGGAGTTTTGGCGTGTGAATCAATTTCCTTCCTGAGACCCCAATGGGAGGAATGCAATCCTACGTTAAAATTTTGAAACATAAACAAAATTAATTTAAGAAGTTCTGTGCTTATCAGAATATTTAAATTTTAATGATTTTTAAGGTTCTAAGATAAAACTTAGATTAATTTTATAAATTCCGAACAATTAAACTCAATATTGGTTTATGTATTAAAAATATGCTTAGACTAAGACTGAAAACAACTGACCTTTTTACAAAAAAGATTATGAACTAAAGTTCTTTGGAGTAAGGGGATTTTAAGGTAGTTTGTAATAGGATTATTTTATCATGGGGTTTTTTTCCAATTTTTTCATTTTTTTATGTTCGGAACCCATATAAAAGACCTTCCTCAACTTATAATCGATAAAATCTTTTATGAGTGTCCATTCGATGGACATCTTGTTTGGATTTTAAATCAACTCGAAAGTATTCTCCATTAAGTGCTTTTGGTGTTGAATAGATTACAAAGAACAGCATAAGAAAAAAGCAATTATTATTCAATTATTGAATCCATTTAAGGGTTACCATAATGTCTGACAAATGTTACCATAATGTCAAAAAATGGTACCAGAATGCGAATCCTTTCATATTTTGCCAATTTTTAGGAAGCAAACGATATTTTGTGAAAACTTAATTGAACCGTCTAAACATTTAAGCGACAGAATTTTTTGGCAAATTATTTATTTATTATCCACTTGATGGACATCTTGCTTGGATTTTAAATCAACTCGAAAGTATTCTCCATTAAGTACTTTTGGCGCTAAATAGATAAAGCGAACAGCCTAAGAAAAGAGCAATTATTATTCAATTATTGAATCCATCTAAGGGTTACCATAATGTCTGACAAATGGTACCATAATGTCAAAAAATGGTGCCAGATTGCGAATCCGTTCATATTTTGTCAACTTTTAGGCAGCAAACGTTATTTTATGGAAACTTATTTGAACCGTCTAAACATTTAAGCGATAGAATTATTTTGTAAATTATTTATCTCTTATCCATTCGATGGACATCTTGCTTGGATTTTAAATCAACTCGAAAGTATTCTCCATTAAGTACTTTTGGCGCTGAATAGATTAGAGCAAACAGCCTAAGAAAAAAGCAATTATTATTCAATTATTGAATCCATTGAAGGGTTGCCATAATGTCTGACAAATGGTACCATAATGTCAAAAAATGTGCCAGATTGCGAATCCTTTCATATTTTGTCAATTTTAGGCAGTAAACGATATTTTATGAAAACTTATTTGAACCGTCTAAACATTTAAGCGATAGAATTTTTTTGTAAATTATTAATCTCCAAAATAATGTAATTAACGTTTAAAAATGCATTTTAAACCACTAAAAATTGGAATATTGAAATTGTGACAGCGGTTGAATTAAAGAAACTGATTTCTCAAATTAGACCATCATTTTCTTCAAGCACAATTGAAGCAAAAGCATGGCTAAAAATTTTAGTCTTGGTATATTACAACAATTAAATCTTTGCGATCGAATCGGCAATTTTAGATACTGATATCAGTACTTCGTTCACATGATGCAACCATATGAAGAGTATTTTCTTCGTCGGAGCGAAATTTAGTCGAGTAAACGAGCAAATATTGCCTCAATAAAATAACTGAAGATTTTTCCAAATTAGACTGTACTTATTGCTACGAAAATCGTCAGATGAGTGTGTGGTGAAAACAGTCCAACACGCAGGTTAATGGCGAACGACACTATATTCTAGAATATTCCGGAAACACGAAGCACGGGAATCACGAAAATAACAGCACTTGCACTTATTAGCAACACAAACAGACAGCAAATCACTAATAATAACGGTAACAGCATGAAAAAAAGAGCTCAGCGTCTAATAACTGACCAACTCTCAATGCGAACAAACTAACTCCAAAGAGATTGATTCCTCTTTGAATAGGTCGGTATTTATACCCTTTTCCGACATGATGTGACGTCACTGGAAATTTTTTGAAGAATCTCCAGAACTTCGCTCCTAATAGAGATAGCGAGGAAATTCTAACATTTTCGGGATCCTACATTTTGTCGCCAAGTCGTCAAAATTCTCGCCAAGGTCGGGGGTCGATGGTTTTCCTTTCCCCAGCATTCCCATAAGTAAACGCCTCTTTCCAACCATAGGACTAACATGGCAGAGAAGCGACGTTGTAGTTTTGTAGCAATATAAATATGTTTTGCTTGTTTGGCCTTAAAAATTTCATGGCTGCGTGCAATTTTAAATTTATAAAATAACAGTGGTTCACAGTTTGCGTTTCTTCTCAGGTTCTCTTTTCTTACAGTTAATCGCCAAATAAAGGCCTAAAAGCAGATCTTGTTCTCTTCTTTTTCTAAATCATGATGAACTATATAATAAACTAGCAGTACGCGCACGGCGTTGCCCGTGGAATCAGGACTTCAACAAAATAGGGGGAAAAATGCCCACAATGACACGAAAAAGTTTTGAAAACAAAATCAAAACAAAAGATACACATTACTGATTTTCCCGCTTATTTTTCCTTTCTACAATGACGCAAATGTAATGACCTCACCTGCCGGAAGGAATCGGATTGTAGAAAAGCATGCTGGTAATGAAAGCATATGACGTCATCTGCCGCGAGGAAGGTCACAAACCAGCCAATTAAATTGCAACAATGCATACTGGGATCGTCCGGAAAAACTCTCGCTGTCAAATCTCGCTAGCAAAAAAAACTGTTTGAACTGATCAGGGAAAATTAATTAAAAAAAAACAGAATTAGCTATTTTAACTGTTCTTGTTTTAAATCCGACAGGACGTTCCAGTTATAAGCTGAACAAGTAATATAAAAAAAAATTTTTAGTCAATTCCTACTTCCCTGAGATCCTAATCTTGACGACAAACTTAGCGATTTGGCGATAAATTTGGCGACCATTTTGGCGATTTGGCTGCAAAGTTGCGAGGCTCTAATAAATAAAATTAATTAATTCAATTTAATTAATGAATTAATATTTGAAAATGTATTAACATCAAGTGTCATCCACTACAAGTTTTAAAAAATGTATTTGAACTTGAGTGGATGAATAAAAAGTATTTTATTAACAACTTAAAATTTGAACAAGATATATAAATAATATATATACATATATATATATATATATATAAATATACATATATATATATATATAATATAAACTGATATATATATATATATATATATATATATCTTTATATATATATAATATATATATATTTTCTATATATATTATTCTATCCTGAATTTTAGTCGTTTATATATTTCATGCTTTATAGTTAGGGTTAGTATAAGATTTTTCTTTCTAAATTCTTTCATTTTAGGGTATGTTACCCTGTCTGTTTTTTCAACAACAATAGTAACAGGGATGGTTTGTACAAAAAAATTAATTTAACCTGGCTAAAGCTTGTCCACAGCCAAGCTGCTATTTTCATTGTTGAAAACTCCATTTACTTGGATTGCCTATTTCATTATTTTTAATAACAACCGTGTTCTTTCACTTTTGACATATATGTTTAAACTTGATTTTTGTTTATGGTATCATTAGTAATTTCAATTTAATAGATTTTATTTAAAAGTGTTGTATTGTTCTAATAATGAATATTTGATATAGGATTTAATTATTGTTTATTTCTGTATGTTTGTATACTGGTTTTATTTGGATTTAGATTATATATATATATATATATAGGGAGAGTGTGAACTAATAGTAGGAATTGAAAAAAATGAAAATTATAGAGATATTGGAACGTCAGATGCGAGAATTTGAAGAAATCCTTATTAAAAATTACCATAAAAGTAACTATTTTTCAAAAATTTCTCAAAATTCAGTAAATTATGTTACACATACGAAACAAATTTCATTAGAGCGGAAATCGTTTGTTCTTTCCGATGGTGTAACTTTTTTTTGCACAATTATTAAAAGCCATGCTATTGAGAAATGAGTGCGAAAAATCACCCCAAACAACACAAAATATTAAATAGAAAATTTTCTAGATTAAATTTTAAAATTCCGGCTTCGATGTGCATTCATTCACCATTATGACTACCTGTGTGACAAATTTCATGGCTGTAAGTGCGATATATTCGTCTGGACATCGCGGACACACACTCACACACGCACACAAACATTGCCTTTTATAAGTATAGACAATTGAAGTGATGATACTGGTCCAATCAATGCGACGTGACGGTTAAAATATGGCAATTCTGCCTTGTGTATAATCATGAATATTTTTTTCCATTCTGCTTTGATTCAGCATATAATGAAATGTGATCAATTATGTTAAATCAATGATGTTAAAATGACTCATAAGAATGGGCTAAATTCTATTAAAACAGCTTTGAATAGCAAAGGACAGCATCAAATATGGGCAAGATGCTTTTCATGAGATATGATTCAAGAAGAATCTAGAAAACATCGATTTGCAGGAAAGTAACTTACTACTACAAATTTGTTTTAACAAATTTAACCACTTTCTTTTCACCGCTTCATTTTATATTGTCTTACTTTTTACTTTCTCGTTTTAATATTGTCTTACTTTTTACTTTCTCGTATACCAAGTATACAAAGAGAAAGTATTGTAATCGTCAGAAAATTCGAACTCGAGATTTTGACGAATCTCCACGTTTTAGACCTCCCTGATTCCGAAAAACACAATTTTGGAATTGTGTCTGTCTGTATGTCTGTGTGTCTGTGAACACGATAACTCGAAAACTATTAAAGCTACGGGGATGAAATTTGGTATGTGGTCTTTAAACATAATTTGTAGGTTTCTATCAAATTTTGGACAAACTCCGTCAACGGGAAGTCTGTCTGTCTGTATGTTCGAAGTCATGAGAACACTATAACTCAACAACTTGAATAGCTAGATGGATAAAATTTGGTACACAGTTTTATCGTCATGAATGTAGGTCCGTATAAAATTTTGGGCCAAATCCGTCAAAGGGTTGAATGTCTGTCGGTCTGTATAATTTACTATTGAAACCAATCCGCTATATCCACGCGCATGCGTACGGAAGCAATCTTCTGAGCTCGCGTAAGGAGCGAATTACGTCAGTTTGTCCTTGAGACGGCAAGAGTGAAACCTAGCAGTGTGCGATAGATGCGTTTTAATCGGTACGCATCTCTTTGAATTCTTTACCTAGATATTTTTCTATCACTATAATGATAAACCTTCTGATAGTCATTGGATTCTGGATAACAGTAGGTTCGAATTTTTTTAGCCACGCGGGGGAAGGAGAAACGGCACCTTTTGGGGGAAGTATACGAGAAAGTTTAGGGGAGAACACACCCGCTGGTTTGCATTGAGATAGGCTTAGATGTTTGTTGGTTGTATACCTCCTTTTCTTGCCTTGAAACACGGTATATCATGAAAGATATTGTTTAATACATGGAGAAGAGTTCTACATAAAAAAAGTGTTCCTTTTTATTCTATATCTTTCATCCAACATCCGTAATCCTCGTTGCGGTGTGGTGGCCTAGTAGTAAATCTCGGCTGCAGGGCTTGAAGGTTCCAGATTCGAAACCCGATTCCACTAAACATCCTCTCAAAGTTTCTACGCACACCAATCAAAATTTAAAACCGGAGATTTGTGTCTCTGGAGTCAGGAGTGTGTCGTAGTGGAATGTAATGTAGTTTAGTGCATGTGTGCATGTCGCACATTAAATCATACGTAAGGGCCCAAACGTCCGTCCGCTAGTGTGTTGCGGAAGTTTGGAGAGGAAAGTGCCAGCTGAAGCGTCGTCCTCGTCATCTGACCGCGGTTCAAAATTCCGAGATCTGTTCCAAAACATCCCTCGTGTTGCTTCAAAACGGGACGTTAATATAACTAAACTAAATTGTAATGCTCGTTTATTTTGGATTACTATGGCTGTACTATAAAGTATGTTAAATTTCTTGAAATGGTACTTAATTTTAATGGTACTTAATTTTAATAAATTAATTTTTATTCGGCAAAGAAAATAACACTTTTCAGGTATTTTAATTAGTCAACATGTTCAACAACGTATCTTTTTTTCATATAATTTAAATTTGGAATAGATCGTCAAAATCGGCAGATTTTGTTAATTAAATGCTTAATTGCCTTTCGAATTCCTTGGAATTTCTCAGACATTCCGCAGTTTTCTCCTCAATTAGCATGTTTACATTGACCGATAAAATAATTAGCTTTCAATGATTTTTAAGACCTGAAACAGGCGACTTCCGCAAATTAGAATAATTGTTTCAATAATCCATTCTAAAAATAGTACAACGAAATAAAAACATTTCGAAATTTTGACGCATTTATAAAATAAAAAAAATTCAAGATAATTGCGTTTTATTCACAATTGAGTTGTTGATTAAACACTAAAAGTTCCTCAACTTGCAAGACTTTTTGGGATTTCTAAGTCAGTCGAACGATGATTACAGATGAAATAATTCCTATTCTGCAATTTAAAGCATACAAATCAAGTGTAGTTGCAATGAATCAACTCAAAGAACCGATTGATTATGGACTTGACATTTACATTTTGCATCCGTGGATATCGCAGCAACCTAGATACAATGAAACATCTTTAATACGTCACTCGTTAATACGACGTTTTCATTTCCTTTGGTCCCTATTCCTTCCTTTTCATTTCTGTATTTAAAAAAATCTTTGTAACTTCGCATATAATCAATACTATGAACCAAAACAATAGGATAAATTTTTTAAGGATATGAATTCAATGCTTAGTAATTTGAGGACTAAAAGTGGTAAACGTTGTAAGTGCCAAAAGAGAAACTGTTGAGAAATCGCAAAAAAAAATGTTCGAACTTTCTACATCTGAGGGACCTATTTGCACACATCTGTTTTAGAACAACTCTAGGACACTTTAAGGCGTTACACCACATCACATTTCACACATTATAAACCATGACAAGAAATTCAGTAGCAATGATTTTAGGGGACAAAGTAGTAAACGTGTAGTACAAGAAGCATTTAGAAATGCAAAAAAAATCTTCAGGCTTTTCTGCAGGGGACCTCTTATTTATCATTTAGACAACTCAAGACTGTTTCGATATTTTTCATTACCTGACCTGGCCTTATTGATTCAATGCTAAATGATTTGAGATAAAAATGTAAATAAGCATTACCAGAAAACAGTGAGAAATCGCAAAAAAAAATGTTCGAACTTTCTACAGGGGACCTCTTTACACGCTCATTTGAACAACTCTAAGGACACTGGGCAGTCACATTTACATCAAAACTGCCATTACTCCATTATAAATTCAGTATGATAATTTGAGGTTGAAATGGCGTTTGTGGTATGAAAGCGGTAGAAATCGCAAAAAAAATGTGAACTTTCTACACAGGGACCTCTTGCAGCTGTTGTTTCCAACTCTAAGGACTGTGGTATTTTTCGCATTTACACATTGCAAAACTTGTAATGATTAATGCTTAGTAATTTGGGGACTAAGTGACCAAGCCCGTTGTAATTCAAAGAAACTGTTGAGAAATGTAAAAAAATGTTTTCATTTTCTAGGACCTCTTTGGAACAACTCAGGACTGCTGAGCATGGTGCGTTTACCATCCACGTTTCACATTAATTGCCATAGTAAAGTTCAATTGGCAATGTTGGGACAAGAGTATTAAACAGTTAAAGAAGAGAAATTCTTGAAATCATGAAATTGGACTCTGGGGACCTCACTACCTTGGGTGGCTCTACACTGGGACTGCTAGGTGTTTTCTCATTCACGTTATAAGCATGATGGAATTCAGTGTTTGGGATAAGTGAGTGGTGTAAGTGTAAAGAGAACTGTTTAAAATGCTGAAAAATCATTCAGACTTTCTAGGGGTTCCTTTGCATCAAAATTGGACAACTCAGGGACTGCTAAATTCACATTTACCACATCAAATTTCCATATAAAACTTGTAAAGTAAAGTCTTCAATGATTTAGGGACTAAAATTCATGATGAAACGTTTATGGGGTGTAAAGAGAGCCATTTGAGGAAATCACCAAAAAAAAAAAATGTCAGAACTCTCAGGGACCTCTGCACTCAATTTGAACAACTCTAAGGTTGTTCAATTATTTTCATTTACCACGACCGCAAACACTTCAATTGCGCTTGATTTAGGGACTAAAAGTAATTAAAACGTTAAGTACAAAAGGCTTGAAATCAAAAAAAAAAAAATCTGAGAACTTTTCCCAGGGGGACCTCTTTACGTAATTTAGAACAACAACTCTAAGGACTGTAGAGTCATTTACCATCATTTCCACGTTATAAAACATGTCGTTCAATGCTCCAATTTAGGGACAAGTATTGAAACGATTGTGAAGTGCCAAAGAGAAGTCACTAAAAAAATCTTCAGACTCTGAGGGGACCTCTTTTGCATCTAGGTGGTTTCAACTCAAGGACTACAAGGCATTCACATTTACTGTCTTGTTTTAAAATTCCATAAACATGACAAGTCAGCAGAAATAATTTAGGATAAAGTAAATTAGCTTGTAGGTACAAAAGAAACATTTAGAGAATCAAAAAAAATCAATTAAACAGGGGGATATACTTTACATCATTTGAACAGCTCACGGACCAAACCATTTACCCTGCAGCTCTTTATTCTCGACATGAA
>BGPR01031853.1:0-17811 GCA_013235015.1 Araneus ventricosus | reverse complement strand
AAAAAAAAAGGGAGGAAATAAAGTATTCTGTTTCAACTTAAATAGGCCACTATACGATCCTTTTTGTTATATATGCATAACCACACAGCAATAACAAATTATGCATAAGAGAATCAATTGAAATTACATTCTCAGCGGACAAGCTGGTTGCCGAAGACGGTTAGTAGACAATAACGATCAGAAGTTTGAATCTGGTGAAAGATTTCCCATAAAAACAAATTACTCGTTTAAGCAAAATAAATTCAGCATACAGACTAATCAAAATTTATATTTGTACATTTCATCGAATTGAAAACAGCTTTGAAACACGATAATATCTTAATGCATTTGAACATTGGGAACTGCAGAAACACTTGGAAATAGCTTGTGTTATCTTCTGCCTCCTGTAAATCTACCCGCTGTTTCTCTTTTTAATGGCATACCGTAAGATACGGAAGATAGATTCCACGAAATCGGTCACCTCTATGAGAGATATGCCCAACCACACACCGATGAAACCGCCGATGTAGCTGAAGGTTTCAACGCTCTGAAACGAAATAAAGGCAAAATTGAGGAAAACTGCAACTCGGAAAATAAATATTTTTTTCTACAAATGCATCAACTTGTCTGTGCAGGAAATATTTACCAGATATTGAGGTCGATGACGAAATGTGATGACTTCCGAATGATCAATGATGATTTCCACAATTATCAGTTTACTTCTGAAAAAGCAATCAAAGTACGAAATTAACCAAACATAATTGTTGAATCTTTTCACATACATATAAGGTGCTATTTTTGTTTTCTATAAAGCTTGTTGAACAGTCTAGGTATCGCAAATTTAAGATAAATTGTGATTATGTTAGTTAAATTATCAATTTGTTAATGAGTAGTATAAATGATATGGCTGTGGGGAATAATTCAGCCGGAGAAAAATGCTATATTATTATTAAAGTGTTATTTAGAAATTAGAATCATTAGTTATCAAATTCGCTGATATGAGACTTAAATATTCAATAATCTTTGCATTCGGGGGAAACACCCAAGGTTAAATCGAAAGCTGGTGTCTCTTTTTTACATTATGTTCAATAGCAGTTTATTGAATTTACTTTTTAACTATTGTTTATAGAGTCGCGTAATATGCTCCATATTTATCTTCAGACATATTTCTCTGTTACTAATTTCAAAGACAATGAATTCAGAATATTATTTTCAATTAGAAGAACTCAATTCAAAGAAACTTCATATTTTCGAAATTTTTCTTAAAAATATCCCTTTATATAGTAGATGAATGTTTCGAATGGATATTTGCAAGTTTTGTAACATCTTCAAATAGAAGTGTTTTCGTGCGCATTTAATAATTAATGAATTTGAACACTTGATCGTGAAATATTAAAATTATATATGAGTTCCATATGTCATTCCTTCATTTACGCCAATATGTAATGGATCTCAGCGTTTTAGATCTGCTGAGTCTGAATGTACCATTTTTCGAATTATATCTGTTTGTCTGTCAATGAACACGAAACGCAAAAGCGAAACAAGATAGAAGGGTGAAATTTGGTGTTTGCACCAAAATTATTTATTTCTATTAAATTTTTGACTAAATCCATCAAAGAGAAGTATGTCCATCCATGCTCAAGCTCATACTGTAACTCGAAAACGCAGCGAGGCAGAAGGATGAAATTTTGCGCACGGTTTTATCATCGGAACTGTAAATGTATGTCAACTATTGGACCTAATTCGTCAAAAAGTTGACTTTCTGCCTATTCGTTGGTAGGTGAATGCGATAATTCAAAAACCACAACAAACTAGAAATATGAAATTTAGTATGTGTTGACGTGAAAATTATAGATCTGTAACAAATTTTGGACCCAATCAGGAGAGACATCCAAACACCAGATAGCAATTTTAGTTTGCAGCAGTCTTGCTCTCCAAGCTCGCAGCAAGTTTGACACGGCAAGAGTGCAAGTTTGAAACAAGTTTTTGCAAACGACGAAGTCACCACGCGTCGAACTTGCAGCAAGCTTGCTGCGTCAAACTCTTGCAAACTATAGTAAAAACAGAATACGCAGACGAACCTTGGATTCGAGCCCTCGACAATTCGCTACTCAGTCAGAGGGACCGCGATAACTGAAGAGAGATTGCGCTAATATATCGTGCATCTGCGCGTTTTATTTTCAACTGTCTTCTTGATTTCATTAATTTTTTTATACGGGTTCCCACTTATATCCGTTACACCCCCCTTAACTTCTAAACGGTGACAGCTTAGGCCATAAAGTTGATGTCTAGGTATAGTAAAAAGACTACGTACTACTCGAAGTGACAACTTATAACGCCATCTATCGGCAAATTTTGGAATTAGCGGTCTTATTTCGAAAACGGTGAAAGATACGAGTAAAAAATCAATTAGAAAGTTGTAGAACACTCTCGATTTAGTACGAAAAGATAGCTTGCGCGCATTAATATTCAAAACAGAATGCAACAAATGAACATTTGTTTGGTCACGATTTCGAAAATTGTCATGTCATAAAGAGTGGAAGAAAGGAACTGAGACACGTCCCTGTCTTCTAGATCACTTATTTATATTGCTCAAAATACTCTCCGTTAGCCACTATACACATTTGCATTCTGGACTGGATTTTTCGCTTCGCCCGCGTTTCACGACGCCATAGTGTTGAAAATCACAATCAAACAAATGTTCATTTTTTACATTCTGTTTTGAGTATTAATGTGCACAAGGTATCTTTTCGTACTAACTCGAGAGTGCTCTGCAACTTTCTAATTGACTTTTTTCTCGTATCTTTCACCGTTTAAGAGACAGGACCGCTAATTCCAAAATTTGCCGATAGATGGCGTTGTAAGTTATCTCATCGAGTAGCGCATAGCTTTTTTACTATACCTAGACACCAACTTTATGACCTTAGCTGTCACCGTTTAGAAGTTAAGGGAATGTAGCGGATATAAGTGGGAACCCTGTATATTGATGGATTATAATATGATTTGAAGTCAAAGAGAGAGCGATTTTCGCTAAGAACTACGTTTTGTTAGTGGAATAAATTATGAAATTAGGGTTCAAAAGTAATTACTTTTAAAAATATGGGACACAAAGTAAGTTATTATTTTTCAACAAACATTGACTGTTTTTTAGGTTTAATTTTGTTTATGAGCGTTAAAATTTCAACATTAAGAAAAAGGCGATATATAGTTTTCTTTAAAGTGCGAGTTCTATATTCAGTTAAAAGATGGACAATTTTTCAAAAGTAATTATTTTTTTATAAAAAGACCTAGTTAGTTTTTCAAATTATCATTGAGTTATTGAATTAATAAAAAGAAGAACGGCCTAGGAAATGCTATTAAAAATCGGATGCTTTTTAAAACAGAGACAAAGATCAAAACAAGATATATACAAATGTATCCAGGTCGTGATGTGTAAATGTGTCGTGTCAACTTTACAGCAAATTTGCATTGCAAGGAGGATGATCGATTATGCTTTGTTACTTTGCAGGAAGTTCGTTGCAAAGTTGTCGCGTCAACTTTGTCATGACAAGCTAACATCAAGAAAAATCACACTTTCTGCAAGTATGCATATCTGTGTACACATTCCATTATTTTTCAAGTGTTATAAAGTTTGACACAAAACAGGTCATATCGCGTACGAAGGCGAGAATGTAACTGCAAGAAATATTAGAAAAACTGTTTATATTTTTGAATTCACTATAGAATGTAGCAATTAGTCTCTCAAATTGAGTTATCTGTAACAAAAAGGAGATTATAAGGTTCATAATTACAGGATGGAATAATGCATCCTGTTAAATATTTTGAGACTGCATATTATGGTGGACCGAAAAAAAAACATTTTTTTCTTGTCGCTATACCGCGTTAAAGTTGTGAATGGGTGAGAAATTAAACGAGAAAAAAAGAGTAAGGAAATTGATTGATTTGATATCTTCTGCTTGCACATCGGCCTTGAAAATCGTAAAAATTGTCAAAAATCGATTGTTTTTGAATTTTTTTTTATTTTAGCATTAGCTGCTCAGTACTGATCTTCGTAAGAGTAACAAAATTTATTTTATCAAAATCGGTCCATAATTTCCAGTGGCCCGTTCCCACCAAGATTGACAATAATTTTTGAAATTACTTCAATATGCAATTGTTAGTTACTAACCCTCAACATAATCCTCATACATCTTTTTGTCGATGAATTGCAACATACCGATGTATATGCATGGAAAAAGTTATTTAGGTCTAAAAATATATCAACTTCATTTATTTTCTTTGTTTATTGTAACACAATGCAAAACTAAGCTCCAAAATTACAATATTATTTGTTACTTAAGACAGAATTACAAGAAAGCAGGAAATAACAAATAAATTAACAGACCTTTAAGGAAACACTTAATCTATTAAGATATTCTTTATGTCTCTTAAATTTCTTGCATGGAATTATACTCTTTCTTCTCACCAAATGATAGTTCGAAGTCTAATTTTTGGAAAAACTCGAAAACAACGAAACTAACCCCGATGTTGATGAAAAAGCGATCAGTAAGGATCAATGATATTTTCCAAATATTGTAGCTGCCATAAAAGCGACAAAATTTATTGAAATTTTGGTTATTCGCGATCATACCCAGTTATCACATTCCAGGTGGTTAACAATATAATACAAAGTAATTGGTTGTTTAATTAAGTGAAAAGAAGGTTTCTTTGAAATCGTCTATGGCAGAGGAAATAGTTCACAGAGCCCAAAACACGTGTTAAAGGAATCAACACAACCTTCTACTTTTCTGAAATCTTTCTTAAATACATTGACAGTGTTAAAGAATGTAATGCTTTTTTTTAAAATCTGTATTGAAAATATAATTATGGTCATGACACTGAATGAAAGAAAATACATAAGAGAACTGGGCATTAGACAAATTTTAAGGACGAGGCAGACAGTGAAAAAAAGAGATAAACGATCAGAAATTTCAGGAAGCCAAAACTCAATTTTCAATCTAAGAAGTATACGGAAATTATTCAAATGAATACTTGCAGTTTAACTCCTTCACCTCTGTTGAAAGATATTAGTGACGATGAAATCACTTCCCCTTACTCGGTCTGGTGAAATATCTGAGTGGAAAGTTTCCATGTTACATACATACAGTTGAGCGATATGTCAAACTCGTATCAGAGTGTTCCTAAAGTCCATCAACCGGGCATATGCACGGGGGCTATTGTGCACCGCACCCAACTACTTTATGCATAGATCAGAAATCGTTAGTAAATTATAATATATAGCCAAATTTATTTTCTGCACCTTTCCAAACATTTGACATAAAAGAAATAATAAATTTTAGTTGCCTATAGTAAAATTAATTATCAGCAGATAGCAACATGGAAAATTGCGTATAGAATATTTAATCATTTGAAATATTTCCCAATGTGAGTAAAACTGAACTCATTCATTTTTATCTTAGAATGAGAGTTTAGGATTGTGCTTAGAGTAATTTTAATAATTTTTTTAACTAGAAGGTGGGTTCATGTATTGATATCCTAATTTTTCTTTGAGAAATCCCATTCTTCAGACTATAAAAAAAAACTTTATTTATGACAGCTTAACTCCATATTTGCGTCCAGGCCTACAAAATCTAAAGGTGAGCGCTGATCAGAAGCATCACGAAAAGTTTGTAGAAGTCTAGAAGCGACGCTATTACTCGCAATGCCCGAAATTTCCTATAAATCAGACTTCCAAATATCATTTGGTGAGAAGAAGGAGCAGGGGTGTTGTGGAGCCGAAACGCCGCTCCGGCACTGCTTTTTTTTTTACGTGATATAAATATGAAAAAATTGTGGAAATGTCCTTAAAACAGCCCGATTTTTGTCACCCAAGTTAGAGCGTTCCGACACTGCTTTTATAGTGTCCCGGCACTGGTTATTTTGGAGACTACACCACTGCGAAGGAGTAATTCCATGCAAGAAATTTAAGATACATAACGATGTCTTAATAGTTAAAGTGTTTGGTCTGTTAATTTATTTGTTATTTTCTGCATTCTTGCCATTCGTTCTTAAGTAACAAATAATATTGTAATTTTGGAGCTTAGTTTTGCATTGTGTTACAATAAACAAAGAAAATAAATGAAGGTGATATATTTTCAGACCTAAATAACTTTTTTTAATGCATATATATCAATATGTTGAAATTCATCGGCAAGAAGATATACGGAGATTATGTTGAGGGTTAGGAACTAAAAATTGCATTTTGAAGTAATTTCACATATTTCTATCAACCTTGGAGGGAACGTGCCACCGGAAATTATGGACCGGTTTTGATAAAATGAACTTTATTACTCTTAAGAAGATCAGTACTTAGCAGCTAATGCTAAAATAAACAGACAAAGAGAAATTTAAAAATTTTAAAGAATTTTCAAAAACAGTCGATTTCTGTCCATTTTTACAATTTTCAAGGCCGATTCGGGATTATCAATCAATTTCCTTACTTTTTCCTCGTTTAATTTCTCACCCATTCGCAACTTTTCGGCAACATAGCGACATGAAGAAGGCCCACCCTACTGCATACACTTATTTTTATTATACATGATGTGTAATGTTCAACATTCATAACGCAGTTTTTTTTAATTAGGTAAAAGTTTGGTAATATAGACATGAAATGGTAGACGATTCATACACATATGCTGTGGTCATTATCGTTATACTTACTCATCTTCATCCGGTGATGTATTCCAAAACTGAAATAAAAAATAATTTATTATTACTAAACCTCAAAATTAAAAAAATAAGAAAATTTTAAACTGATAATTATTATAAAGGTAAATATTAAAAAATATTGAAGTGGTAATTTTTGATGTGACCAGTTTTATCACATTTAGAGAGAGATATACGTTGATAATGTGATTAAATGGAAATAGTTATGCACTAGGGAACACACTCCAAAATATTCAGTTTGAGATATAGCTGTTTTTGCAAAACATTACTGAAAAAACTCTATCGTTGCACTTGTCCAAAATTAATCAATGCATTATAGGTAAGCGAAGGGTTGCAATTAAATCAATAAATATGTTGACAGTACGTAGAAATCTACGAGCGACAGAATCATACGACGTTATACATCTTTTTACCAGCCTCAAGGTCATAGCTTCATGAAATTATTGTATAGCAACGGATTCGGAAACCCTCCGCGCTTATGATACGAATGAAATCCCTTTTATCTTCATAACTTTCAAAAATTATCATGTAGCTCTTGTCCAGTAGTTTAATAAAATTTACTTTTTTTTGGTTAAATTGTTGAAAATATTAAATATCAAATCGTGGACATTTAAAAAACATGTTCAACAGTTCATCACAAGTCAACAATGTTTACGAAGAAAGGCCTATTCTTTGATATATATTTCTATTGTTCAGCAACGGATTGGGAAACCCTCCGCACTTTTGCGCATGCGCCGGACGGAGTTATTTTCCTCAAAATAGGGGGAAAGTGAAGAATGGAAGGGTGAGGTTTACATTTTACTGAGCGTGATCTAACGGAGAACTCCGGAAAGGCGCCCATCTGAGTCATTGCCTGACACCCCTTTCCGGTGTAAAATCGTCGAAAAGTGGTAGTCTCGGAATTCGTTGATGAAGAGTAATTGGATTTCATTTGATAAATAGTTTTCTAATATCGACAATTAGTATTTAAAACTAAATTCTATTAAAACATGTCACTTTCTTTAATACCAAGATCATATTCACAACTATTTCACTGGACACCTACTAATTTCTGGTAATATCATGTGTCTTCTTCCTATTTCTTCAGTTTTTACTTATTAATGGAAGAAACAGGAACGAACACCTTGAAATAAATAATTTATGTGATCTTATATTTTTCTGAATAACAATTTTTTACTTCAACATATTTTATATTGACTTCCAATAAGATTGAAATTCCTGGCAGGATTTCTTAAAATTTACTTAAAAATTGCGACATTGCTTTAAGTATTTTGAATTACAACTGCATTTTTTCTCTCCTCTGCAATTTATTCATAAGAGAAAAGCCCCTTTCTACTGTTAGCTTTGCTACAAATACCGATTGCCAAAATGTTCTTTTTGATCAACCTTTTTTCGAATCATGGTTATTGTTAGACGAGATCTAACATTAATCAATCAGTAAAGCAAACCAGTTTGGGTTTATGCTAAATAGCTTCTATAAACGTCACATCTTTTGCCAATATACATACGGTTAGAATTGTGATAACGTTGGTAACAGTAATGTGTAGTAGAGTATTGTTAGAAATGACGAACTAATATTATCATCGCCCTTCTGCTGACCCCGGCTAATTCTATTTCGTAAGTATGTTTAATCGAGGATTAAGATTAAATCGATTGTATTTATATATGCTTATATTTTTATCATCGAATAAAGATGTCTATTTTAACTATTATTAGTCGTCGTCAATTATCTTGATATTGTCATGAATGCATCTAAATATAAATTAAGTAAACTAATTGGGTTACTCTGTTTTATTAGATATATTACTGATCGCGTTTCTTTGAAAACCAACGGTAATACAAGATCTACGAGTGCATTAGTACCGGGGAGACATAGACTGCATTCAATAATTATACTTAAGTTCGTATGATTCAAATTGTTAGTGCGAAAGTATTTGAACAATGGACCTTATGCATGTGACGTCACATCCTCCGACACGTGACCTGCCGGAGGCAGCCATTGGTCAGTCTTAAACAGCTGACTCAGAATTGCTTGTATTTCTGAGTCGCTTATAGGCCGATCGTTTTGTTTATTCCTCCACAGCTGTTTTTCTATACTCTCGAACCCAAAGGGTGCATAAGGTCCATTACGCCTAACGACTTTTGGTTGAAACATTCTAAGTGTTTCATTCTGTCCCTTTTTGCGGAGTAATGCATTTAGAAATAAGTGTTAGTTACCAGGCTTCTGACCGACTAGCATATATATGAGACATATAGCGCATGCCTCGTCATCAGTGCATTTACAAGACACCACCGTCAGATTTTTTGGTTTTTCGCCCCTTTTTACTTTCTCGTATACGAAGTACACAAAGAGAAATTATTGTAATTGTCAAATTGTTCGAACTTCAGATTTTGATGTATCTCCACGTTTTCGCCCCCCGAGTCCGAAAAACACAATTTTGGAATTATGTCTGTCTGTGAACACGATAACTCGAAAACTATCGGAGCTAGAGGGATGGAATTAGGTATGTGATCTTTACACATAACTTGTAGGTTTCTATCGAATTTTGAACAAAATCCGTCCACGGTAAGTCTGTCCGTGTTCATGTAAACACAATAACTTAAAAACTTAAACAGCTAGATGGATAAAAAAAATTTTATCAGAAAGTTGTTGGATCAGTTTTATCATAAAGAATGTATGTCGTATCAAATTTTGGACCAAATCCGTCAACTCGTTGACTGTTTGTCGATCTGTATAATCGCATACTTGTGAACACGATAACTACTAAATGCTATGACTTGGATAAATAAAAATTCGAATGAGGTCTGCTAACATTAATTGTAGATCCGTGTTCAATTTTCGTTTCAATCGGTTGAAAAAAAGGCGTTCAAATTGCAAATTCGGTTTCTTCACCATTCTACGAAGCAAAAAAAGGGCGTGACCGATTCGCGCGTTTTCCCTATCTGTGTTAGAGAATGGGAATGATGCATGTTACTGGCCATTGGTGTATTCTTTCTCCACCTGTGTTAGGGCGGATACAAGAAAGTTTTGGGGAGACTCCCGCCGGTTTGTTACTGTTCCCGTGTATTCTCTTTTTGAAAACGAGACATTTCCACTCCCCGAAGTTGCGGTTGGAGACAACGGGATAGGCTATGCACAATGCATCATACTGAGGCCATGCGCAAAAGACTGTTTACTTTTTGCGCACGGCCTCGATCATACTGGGGTTGCTGCAATTTTCCGAAAGTCAAAAGCAACATTAACTAGGGAAAACATTTGCTACACTTTTCACACACCACACACAAAAAGAAAAACTTAACTTGAGGTTCTTTCTTCTTATATTTATCTCGGAACCTACCCAAGAGAAAATTACCCAAGTACAAGAAAAAAATAACCCCAGCCAATTTTATTCCTCAGGAAATCTATTCAAACCAAGAAGAGCTGTCTAACTTACTTGAACTTCTTGACTGGAGATTACTTATATAAACTTCTCTACAATTTTTTCTTTTGCATCGTCGAATGCGCAGAGAATGAGCAGTTTTCTTTTACTGCGATTAGGATGGGTATTTTTTTTTGGGGGGGGGGTCATGCGTTTTCTCAAAAAATTACATAGGATTTTTTCAGACTTGAATAATACTTACAAAATCACTGGTATATCGCTCTTGGACGTTCACGGAGTACTTGGTTTTTCTAAAAAAGAAAATAATAATAATACATATTACTAAAATTCACACAGTTTAATTAGGTTTGTAAGTTAAGGAGATTTACAATTTTTTTAAATAGTTGCAGCAGCTTTTTTTTTTTTTTAAACTGTAAATCCATTGAAATTTTGTATCCTATGATAGAAACAAAAAACTTTATTTAAACGTTTTTAAATATTATGCTATAATCATGGTTGTAATGGAATAAAAATAAAATGTAACAAGAAATTTTATATAAATAGGAATCGCATCATTTAACAAGTTGACGTAAATGGCGACTTTAGACGAAGACTTTCAACGTTTGGGACTGTAGATGCAGATGACGGCTATTGCCGTCCTATATTCTTAGTATTATGTATATTTTAATAATTTATTTATCATTGTTAAATCTATTTACTTTGAAAGTCTTCATTGTTCTGGCAAGAATGAATGATGAAATATTTATCTTTAAGATCTCCTATCATTTACGCTCCCTTACAAATGTTTCTCAAAATTGAATTTTGTATTTCTAAATTTTTGTTATGCTAATATAAGTGCTTATTCTCGAATTTTTTTTATATTGCATTTCAGAAAAATCTAAATGAATTCAAATTAACTGAATTAATGTGAAAAATAAAGTTATATTGGCTTCTAAATTATTGTTTTAGTCTGCGCAGCTACCAAGACGTCTATAGCCGTCTTTTGTGTGTCAGCGAAATCAAGATATTAAAAATAAATGACGGCTATAAACGTCCGCCATATTTTAGAAAAATTTGTTAAAAAAAATTTATTCTGTAAGTTTGAAATCTTTATGGAACTCCCCAAGAATCAACTAATTAACAAAAAAATGTGCTTTTGTCGACCATCGCCGATTTCAGAGTGACCGTCAAAATGTTAACGGAACTTGAAGAGGGTCTGGTCTTCAAATGATATTTTCCATATAGACAACAACAGGCATTAGAGTTTCAGTCTTATTCTCAAGATTTAAGAAGACAAAATTGGGTAAAGGCAACATTTAAGGGTTAAGATAAAGACGTTTTTCCTTGATAACTTCCGAAAATACAATAGCACATAAATGATTTTTACACCACCTGAAAGCCATTTTCTCCTCTCATTTTAATAAATTTTTAAAAAATATATTTTTAGGCATAATTTACAACAATAATTCACATTGTTGCCATGAAATTAAAACCGCTTTCATTGCTTAAACAAATATTTATTTGCGCGTTTCTCTTCCATTGTTGAAGGCTAAGGCAATATCCTAAGGGATTTTACTTTTTTTTCTTATTTCATCAATTCTTCAGTGAAATCTGTAAACAAAGTCCTCTAAGACAGTATTGGGAAATATGTCCAGTAATCTGAATGATTATGGTTGCTCATTGGCGACTTTTCGCACAGGTGTTAGAGGCGCTCGCCTCGTGCCTCGGGAATCTAGGGGACCTCAAAACTTACTCGACGTGCCTCCTAGCGACAGCGAATTTGCAACATTGGGTAGGGCTGGGGGCCTCAAAGCAATTTTGCGCCTGTGACCCCACTCTGACAAAATCCACCACTGCGGTTGCTATGTTTTAATTCTATTTATCGGCATATTTCAATCCAACTAACCTGCTGGTGGACGTAAAACGTACCGCGTCATTTTAACGTTGAAATCAAATACATATTTTGCTTGAGGAATAAGAAAGTAAAGTTGGCGCCGACAGCGTGCAATTAGATGTTAGATGACACAGACAGTTACTGGACTCCATTGGGGATGTTCATGCAGACAATGAGCATAATAATAATAATAAAAGAATACGGGTGAAATGTCTACCACAATTTGAAGTTTCACTACGGAAGTTAACTTACTGACTTGTCAGTCGGAACGGAATTCGGTCGCATGTCGAGGAGACCCTGTATCTGCCCTCTTAGTTTCAATTAGAAATTTTCAAAAATGAATTATTTGTTTTAATCCTGTTTATCAACATCGGAAAACTTTTAATTACCAATACATTATGAAGTGATATTACATATTAACAAAAAGACAAACATTTATGCGATGTCAGCACTTTTCACAAAATCTTGATCCGAAAATATTCCGTTCCTTTCTATATTTTAGAAAACTTGAATTTAACTTTAGTATCTTTCTTTCTGTTTCTATTTTGGATATCACCAGACAAAAGACTACAAGTTAACAACTTAGCTTCTGTGTGTTAAGTGTAAATACTTAATGGCGATAATTCCTTATTTTTGCTGCAAACAGCTTAGAATAGCTAACAGAGATGAATTACAGGCGCTTGCTCTAGATATAAACAATAACTGCACATAGAATAGCAATAATTTTATTCTTGATGTTATTGATACTCAGAAGATTTCGATAATGATTCATGAACTTTCAAAAGCTACCGAACAAAACTGAAAAAGATACATACGCGCAATCATCTTTACAATTTTCGGCGCAATCGCCAAAATCTTCTAAAGTTTCTTCATGAAAGATTTCTTCTACAAAAAAAAGACGAGCAGTTAGCAGTATAATAATATTTGTTTATTTTTACTGAAATTCTATAAATACTGGTGGTCATAAATTATTGGACCCATTTCAAAAATTAATAAAAAAAATTAATTAATGAGAAAATGAGAAAGCAAATAAGAAAGCCTTTTTTTAGACAAGTGGCGTACCATTAAGACGTTCTAAATTTGCTACAGCGAGAGATATCCATACGCAGTGGCTACCCATCAGCAGAAGCTCGATGCGCGTTTACAGGTTTCCTTTTTTAGTTTTTCTTGAATATCTCGAAAACTATTTAGGTTTAGAAGTACAATTAATTTAACAAATTAAAAAGCGTAAAATTCTCTACAAAAACGTTCTTTTAGTTTTATTCTAGCTTTAACAGTTTCGCAGATAATGGCTCTTGTAGCAACTATTTAAAAATTTCGGCTAGCTCTAAAAGAAAATAAATAAACAAAGACAAAATTAATTTGGGGAAAACAAAGTTACTTTTAAACTATTTTTAATTAACAAATAAACAGTCACTACACAAAAGACACTTCACATTACACAAAATTAATATTTACAGTAAATAAACATAGTTATAATTAATGTTACAAACGGGGGGGAATAACTCAATCCCAGACAGGATAATGCCCATCGTCCAACTAATGAATATCATGGCAAATATACTCAGCACGGGAGGTGGCGCTGCAATCGTCCAATGGGATCGTTACACTCTTTAAAATGAGAGATGTCCAGAAATTTACGACCACTTAGACCGCTATAACAGCGCGTTACCTATCGAAAAAAAAAACCTTTTTAAAACGCGCTCTTATTTATTCAGTAAGGCAAAGAGAATCTTTTAAATAAAAATTAGCTAAATATATGGATGGACAAATGGCAGAATCGTATTTCATTTTTTATCACTTAAGCCTGTGGTAACAACAAATAAAATAATGATTTTTCATGAAACTGAATGAAATTTATGAAAATTTTTTGCACATGTATTCAATTATTTTGAACAGTTTTTCATAGATTCTAAAGTTCTTACCACCCTCACACATCCTTAGATCACTGGGATAAAGCGCAAACGGCGCAGTGCAATTCAGGTATTTCGATGTGGCATCCAGTAAGCATTTGTGTCGACACATCTGTTATAATAGGGAAAAGATTGAATGTGATGATTTTAAAATTCAGTAAAAAGATATTTTCAACATGCAAAAATTTTATTATTACCGGAATATAATTAAATAACAAATGTAGCAATTCATTTCGAACCTGAAGAAATTTATTGAAAGGCTTAAAATGGCACTTTTTAATCGCATCAGCTAACGATTCAATTGTCAAATCCTAATGAATTACCTCACGCACAAAGCTTCAACAAACACTGATAAATGTTAGTTAGATTTAAATTTCTTGAAATTTTTTCAAATGTATAGTTGCATATAATGTGCGAATCTAGAGTTCCGGTCTGGGGGGCTGAGGTCATAAAAACTTTTGTATCGTCTGCTGATGAATGTCAAACCTCAAGATAGATAAGCCAGAACTCTTTAACTTTACAGACTTGACTCACTGACCAGATGGCGAATCCAGAATTCGGGTCTCGGGTAGTCATAAAAAACTTTGTATCGTAGTGACGAATATCAAACCTCATGGCTTATATAAGCCAAACAGTTTAACTTTACAGGCTTTCCTCTCCTGACAATAAGAATAATAAAGAACCATACATACTTTCGATAATTTAATAAAAAAATACAACGAAATAGCTGACCAAAATGTTTTCGACCGCGCCAACGCTACAAGTGCAAGTGGAATGACTAGAAAAGTAGGAAAATTTTCGACCTGTCAAGTCAGAAAAAAATGTTGTCACGATTTTGTTACTATTCTTTAAAATGAAATTAAGATCAAACAGTTGTAGTGATTTTAAATTAAATCAAAATTTTGGTTTGCTCTGGGGTGCTGCAGCCCGATAGCCCTCCTCTGGATTCGCCACTACATATAATCATGCCAGTGAGATTAAAGACCGTTTTGACACAACACGATGGCTATTTCAGGACAAAGCTTGTCGTTTTCAACGGTAATCAATTACTAGGACGACACCTGGCACGCTCTCTCTGAACTTCTATCGCACAACGGTGGGAAGATGTTTTAGCCCAGGTCTGAGAGTATAAGCCAACACGGATTCAACGTTCCCAGATCTCGGTGAAACGGCTATTGAAACAACCACCGGTTCTGCAGCTGACGCTCTGACAATAGGTCGAGGCCACGGTGGCCTAGTGTAAGGTTTCGGCCTCAGCTGGAGGGTTCCAGGTTCGAAACGCGATTCCACAGAAGATCCAAGCTGGGTCTGTGACTTAAATCGACGTAGGGGGTCAAACTTTCTTCCAGCTGGTGTGGTGCGGAACCTTGGAGAGGGTGGGGTCCAGCTCGGAGATGCCGTCTTCGTCATCTGATCGCAATTCAAGATGAGGTCTTTCCCAAAATAGCCCTCGTGTTGCTTCAAAACGGGACGTTAATATAACTAAACTGACAATAGGTCATCGTGACATTATATCTAGGCAGACAGCCGTTTATAACCGCATTTTCTTGAAATGATAGTGTTTGATCGTAAGACTATTCTTCTGAGAAATTAGGTTGAGGATCTTTCTTTGCAAAAGTTCTGTACAGCATCAAAAATTGACAGTAGGTGACGTGGGGATTTTTATTATTATTATTTCTCTCTCTATCTAATATTAGTAAATCTGACGATTATATACATTACAATTTACACAACTCTCAGCAAAACATGAATTGAAGATTCAAATATAAATACCAATTTTGTCCCTGAATTTATACAAATAAGAATTTTTTTTATTTCCTTTTTACAATAATAAAATCTACCAAATTACAAATAAAATATATTCAGGAACACAAAATTGGAAAGAATATTTAGCAATGCACACGAATTAATTTATGAAAGAGAAGAACATAATGCTTAAAAAATGACATACTTCTTGCAATCGAGGACCAGATCTGTTGTTATTTGCCCACTTTTCATTATAATCGAGGCAGTCTGTCTCGTAGGGGTATGGAAGCAACAATTCTTTCTCCTAATACGGGCATAAGAGAAATAGATTTATGAAAATGAAAGAATACTACGCTTTTAAAACTAAAAAATGTCCGGTAGTTTTCATCCTGTTAATTAATAACTTTCCTTTTATCTAAATTAATCAATATTGTAAAGAGCAGTACAGAAATAAAGCTGATGGCCAACAGAAAAATGAAGCCTCTCTTTCTCATATTTTAATTCTTAAACATCACAAGATCATGAATTTACATAGAAGGATTACAATGAAGTTCCTCCTTTACGATCGAATGCATCCTTTTGAATCAACATTAATTTTCGATTTTGACATTAATAATAGCAGCACGGGACTATACTGTTATAAAGATGTAATGTCGCTTTCCTGCCTCGCTAGTCTTATAGTTGGGGAGGGAGTTTCACAGGGGTAAGCATGGAGTGACGGGTAGTGGCTAGGCCTGGACCCCTGACCTTGGAGACAAACTTGGCGATCATTTTGGGGACTTTGGCGATAAATCGAAGATACCCGAAAATGCTATTACTTTCTCGATATTGCTATTAGGGGCCGAGATCCAGGTTTTTCCTGAAAATTCTATGTGACATCACGGCCTATCGGGGCGAGTATAAAAAGACAGCGCTTGGTTCACAGAGTGTTGTTGATCGACTGGAACGACTTTGGAGTTTCGTCTGCAGAGTGAGCTAGAAAGCCGGTGAGTTAAGCGTTATTGAAAGTTCTGTTATTGTCATAATTAGTGATTTGCTGACTGTTTGTGTTGCTAAATCTGAAACTGCTGAACTGTTATTACCTGTGAATTGTTGACTGTTTGCGTTGCTAATCTGAGCAAGATTGATTGTTTCCTGCATATTTGTGAATAAACCTTAATTCCCTATTATCCTGCGTGTTGGACTGTTTACACCATACATTCACAGAACGATTTTTGTTACAATACAAAGCACTGAACAGAGGGATTTAAGTGCTTTGAATGGAAAGCAACTTTTTTTGTAAATAAAACACAAATGTCCATTAAAATGGACGTGAAGACTCAAGAGAATATAATTCAAAATGTATCAGTACATTATTTATTTTATCAGAACTGAAATCGTCTTCTCGAATAGTTGTGAAATTGTCCATAAAATAAACGTTATATGTTATGTGTATTTTATGTTTTAAATGTGTTTTTTTGTTTGTGTGTTTGTTTGTGCTGGATAAATAAGATGAAAAAACAGAACGGTTTTTAAGATAAAACGCATCTTTTTAGACACAAACGTCACAAACCTATATATTAAATGAAATATGATAGGTGAAAGACGGATATCTAATATAGAAAATAATTTAAAAATTGTTCTAGAATAGCCATGCTCAAAAACAGTATTTGAATTTGTAGCAATAAGAATCAGTTTATCACAGAAGTTTAGAGAAACTCGTGAACTTTTACAAATAACACCAGATATATACAGATTTATGAAGAAACACATGACATATTTCCTGTCACACCCTTGTTACGTTAAAAAATAAATAAAAAAATACTCATTTAAGGGCAATAAATTATTTTTAATCATCACAACGCATTTGAGGCAATTGATTTTGATTGTTAATGATTAATTTCCAACAAATTATAGATGTGATATTAGTGACAGTTTAGTTATTTATTTACTTAATGTCGTTTATCAAAAAATAAAATGATAATGTTTACAGGTTGGTATACTATCTATAAATCCCGACATCTATGATGCGACATGCATGCTGCAAATTTTTTTTTAAAGTTTTATTAGGATAATGCAAAATTTAGAGTCGAATCTCTTTGCAAATCTATTGTTTTAAAAATTCATTGTGAGAAAGAGCAATTCACTGTCAGTTGATCATCCACACAGTATCACATATTTACGGATCCTAGTAGGGAATGAGGACGCTTCTCATTGGTTCTCAATGTCACGTGAC
>BGPR01031852.1:151-14234 GCA_013235015.1 Araneus ventricosus | reverse complement strand
ATACCATTATGATTTAGAAAGATATCTGCATCGCAGTGAGCAGAATTTCCGCTTCCCTCTAGGAGAAACAAAACGATGAGGGTTTTTCCACAAATTGATATATTAGCCTTTCCGGAGAAATTCTGAAAAATTTGAAAGTCAGAAAGTGTCCGGATACTTTTGATCAGATAGTGTATTTAACCCTTTAGAGCCAAACGACGATACAGCGGCGAAAAGTGCCAATGACGATATATCGTCGTTTGCAACACTAGCGAAAAGTACCAACGACGATATATCGTCGTTCGCAGCACTTGGGAAAAGTCCTCACGACGATATATCTTCGTTCGCAATACTTGCGAAAAGTGCCAAGGACGATATATCGTCATTTGCAACACTTGCGAAAAGTGCCAAGGACGATATATCGTCGTTTGCAACACTAGCGAAAAATGCCAAGGACGATATATCGTCGTTCGCAACATTTGCGAAAAGTGCCAACGGCGATGTATCGTCGTTCGCAACACTTGCAAAAAGTGAAAAACGACAATATATCGTTGCGTATGTGATGGCGCTTTACTTTTCGCATCGCGAGAATGTTTATAATAATTCTAAAATTTTATTTCAGTAACGTTATACTAGCAACATGAATCACACTTGTTTTGTAGCAGATAATCCTTATGACGCTCGCCGTGCATCATGTAATTATCATTTAGTTTTATGGTCCCATATTAGTTATTTTGTTACAAATTACTGAAAATGCAATATTTATACTTCACATGCTATGTGATCTATATAAAGCTGTGACCAAACGATTATTTTTCTTGTGGGCAAATTCTGTTTGTAAAACAGAATTGATTTTTCTGTTTTCATAATGCTTTATATTTATGCTATTAGTACAATATTCAACAAATACTGAAATACAATTGGTATTAATTTATTCGTCCTTTATTTCGTAATAGGATCCTTTTTGAATTTCGTGCACATCATTCTTATTTTGTTTTTATGAGCTTTTCCCAAACCTTAGCAAATTCGTCAAATTGGCCGGCATTTTTCGCATAGGTACTATACTTTTGGACGGCACTAAAAGAGTTAAACTTCTCTGTACAAATTACTAATATAATAGCCCAGATCTGTCTCTCGGTAACGCTCTGACGTCTCCAACAATAAAACTCGCGCCATAGCACTGCGAGACGTTAAACAGCATTATTTCATTGTCAGAGAACTTAAATTTCAGCAATTTTAAATTTAAAAGAGTAATTGTCGTTCTATTTTCAAATTTAATAGCTCTAAAATAGTGAAGTAAAATCTGCTATCGATTAATATAAAATTTATCTCGCTATGATCAATAGTTCCCGAGAAATTTTAAATTATATTAATCCTATATTTCAAATTAATTTCCGTTTTTTTAATAGAAAGTAGTAAATTACGGCAGTGGTATATCATGCGCGTGATATAGTTTGGACGCCACGATGCATCTGATTATTTATTGCAATTGTGATAATATAATTTGATAATAGTTTTTGGCAACGTTTGACAAGCAGAGAAGTGCTTTGTTTTGCTTAGAATTTGAAAATAGAATTCCTTTGAAATTTTAACTTTTGTCTTACGTTTGACAAGCTGAGAATTTCATGGTTAGACTTCGTCTTAGGCATATGTGCTTTAATCCAGGTAAAAAAATGAGGGTTTAGATTTGCGTTATAATGAAACTAGCGGACTATCATTTCTGTGGACTTAGAGATATCAGACCGATGTTGTAGAGAGATCTTGAGATATTGTGTTTTTCTTTCTTCGCCAAATTTCTCAGTAAAGAGAAGAAAAAGTCATCACAAATGGGGGGAAACAGATACTAAGAGAGATAAAAACGGGTGAATGCCTACGTTTCGGACTAGTTCTCCAATCATGCCGTTCCATCGACCATTCCGATACACCCCGTAATATCCATCTTTCACCACCTGCACCTGGAACCGACGACCGGTGACTAGGGATAGCTGCTCCACCAAGTCCATCACATAACCTTCCAACGACCCGTCAGGGTTCTTGACCAGGAACGGGGCCCCCTGAGAGAAAGAAAGACAGATTCATTTCCAGGATAGCACGATATTGTACAATATTGTCCGATATTATATAATATTATACAGTCGAACCGCGATATAACGAACCCTCGGTTACAGCGAACCTTTCACATGGTCCCAACTGAAGCCCTATGTTAATAATGTATTTTCATACGTTCACAACGAACAGCAAACGCTAGAGACTCGGTTACAGCGAACTGAAAATTTCTAAAACTTCAAACTTTTCACTTGCCCAAAGGGGCATTCTTTACTAACTGTGCTGAAGTCAATCCAACTTCTACAAGAGTTAACCCTTTTGCATGAAATACTCTGGTCCAGAGACCACATTCCTCGCCTATTGTACCTTTGTTAGAGTCGCTGCTAACCCCATAAGTGGGACAAAGGAACAACAGGCAAGGCTCCTTACAGTTTCTATCTCTCCTCCTCCCCCCTGGTGGACACCTGGCCTAGTGTCAACCAGGGAAGGGGGGCACTTTCTGGTCAGACGACCCAAGAGCAATCACGTGTTTTCTCTGCCATTTTTGTTTAATTGCTTAGCTTATCATTCTGTGAACTTTGCAGTGACCACGGCTAACGTTGGCAAGCGAAAAAGTTTTTACTATCGGAGCAGAAAAGCACGGAGTGAATGCTTTTTCGCAAAATAAAATCGAACATTTCGAATGTTGTAACGACGATGTCATTACATCTGGAGAAGTGAGTGAGATATCGTGGCATTAGTAAATGAAAAAACAACTCTATTGTAGATTCGTCTTCAGATATGGAGGAAGAACAAGACGAACCATGGCCTTCAATTGCAGATGCAAAAACTTTTTTTTGCCACAGAAAACATCGACGAACATGTTGTGGACCTGTTTAAAATAGTGGATAAAAAATTGACGAGTTGTATATAAAATCGAAAACTTTTCAACCAAAAATAGCATCTTTTTTCAATGTAGTGGATTAGCAAATAAGTGAAAAAAGGTAAATGTTTAGTTTGTTTATTATTGAGTATATTATTTAATACTTGGTTTGTCCCTAATTACTAATGAAAATATTATGTTATTAAAAAGCTTATTATAAAAATAGTATCTTAGCGTGTTAGGGCATTTTTTGCAAATACGGATACAGCGAACCTCGGTTAAAACGAACTTCTGAGTCGGTCCTTTGAGGGTTCGTTATAACGGGGTTTGACTGTATAGTATTGTACAATATTATACAATATTACGAATATAGTTCAATATTGTACAATATATTTGTGCCACTGGGGGAAGAGACTAATTCACTTATCAATTAGCAGACAGTACGTAACATCTCCACAACCAATGTAAAAGCATCAAAACAATCCAGGGCGCCTCTATAGAATAGAGTTTACATAGTTAACAATAGTAGCATCGGTTTATTCTTACAACGATAGTGACCTGCAGTCTTGATGATGCAAACAGCGTGCCAAGTGGCATCGTTGTGTTATTATCGGGAGTTGTTACAATAATGTTTCGGTGATCAAGTATCTGAGGTACTCTGAGATTACCTAATCTGTGAGTATATCCGATTAATTTGCAATCTTAATACTGCAGTGTGTCAAGTGGCATGGTTGTGTTATTATTGGGAGTTATTACAGTAATGTTTTGTGATCAAGTGTGTGAGGTGCTCTGCGATTACCTGATTCTTGTGTATACCCAATTACCTTGTGAGGCCCCGGTGGCCTAGTGGTAAGGTGTTGGCCTCGGGACCGGAGAGTTCCAGGTTCGAAACACGCTTCCACTGAAGATCCGGCGTGTAGACCCTGATTTCTTCTATGCCGGTTTCGATGGATTGGTGCACCGATGGCACAAATGCTTCAACAACCATGGTGACTATGTAGAAAAGTTATATGTACCAGTTCCTTTCTACTTCTGTCTATCGTTTTATTTCGTGAATAAACCTTTTCTCAGAGAGGATTTGTTACCTTACTTTTTGAACCACCTTCGTATACTTCAAAATATGTCACATTATGGAAATATTCGAGAAAGAGGAGAAGAAACACTCTTTCTGGTCCAAAATGCATTGGCAAAGATATATCAGCGATTCGCAACATTATAATAGATGGAATCCAAACCTCCATATCAATCTTAATCACTCTCCCTCCCAATAATTCTGACGGAATTTCGCTAGGAACCCAGAGAAAACAACATAGTTCATGTTTCTGAGATTTGATCGAGATACGTATATGTTTTAATCACATTATTTGAAATAGATGCATTCTTATAAGCTTTTATTCTACTTGATTGTCGTGTCCTCAAATCTTGAGATCGATTTCTTACCCACTTCCAATCGAGCTACAGCTTTGAAATTCAGCACAGTGGTGAGTTTCCGGTGACAATACAATATTATGCAAAAAAATTTGCAATCTATGCCTATTTTAAACCTAACAAAATGATATTAAAATTTAAGCCCTATATTTGGGCGATAAAGTTTGGAAGGTGGTAACCTCACGTTACGTTGGGTTGCAGCAACACCACGAAGCTAACAGAGAATACGCTATACTTCCAGCACTGCACCGATGAATGACGTAATAGCGCGTGTTTCTACGCGTCTTGGGTTTACTTTCTATTAGAATTCGCCAACAGCCAGATTTTTTTTACTTCGTGTGTGCCAAACGTTTCGAACTCAAAGAAAAAAGAGAAAGTTGCGTAGATCGATTCTCTTTTTTCTATTATATTGTTGTTAGTAATTGCAAGTTATCACGTAATATATTACGGATTTATATTTCAGAAAGTTAATGCCATTAAATCATTTTTTAAATGTAATTGTACATATGTATAAAATAATTTTAATATGTGTTTTATATTGGAGAATTCAATAATTGAATTTGCTTTACTACGCCAAACATGTCGTTTGCATTCGCACCAGCTGTCACTAAAAGTAGAAAATAAAATTTAAAAAAATTAAGGTATAAGCTTTTATTCATGCGAACAAATGAACTCAAAAATAAAAAGTAATTTTTCTGGTTACAATAAAATGCATGGTTCCAATAAAACCCAGCTAAAAAATCTGCAGAAAATCTGAAGGTATTTGGAACATGTTTTCTCCAGATTTTCTGCAAAAAAAAGTGCAGAATATCTGAAGAAAATTATGTTCCAAATACCTTCAGATTTTCTGCAGAAAAAAAATGTAGAATATCTGAAAAAAACATGTTCCAAATACCTTCAGATTTTCGGCAGATTATTCTACAGTCAAGATTTAATTATTAATTTCAATTAATGTAATTATTAATTTCATTAATCTAATTTGTGATTCAACTTACTTGTACGATGCCGATTCAGACTATGACAAAACTTCAAACTCATCCTGTCCGTGATTCGAGCCCGCGTTCCTATAGGTGGCAGGCGGGAACGCTAACCACAACGCCGCGTCAGAATACACGAGATGGGGATAAATTAATCTATTTGAGTTTCAGAGTCACCATAGCTCTCGGGGTGCCATCTAGTGGTGTAAAAATCAACCAAGGTCAGAATACGTGTTTCAAAGTCGTAGAGATGAGTAACAGATGAGATTAGCAATATTTTTGTTCAATAATTTAGATTCTCTGTTTCAATAAATTCGTTTTCACCTTCTATCTTTCTGGTAAGCCTTCTTTCCATCCAAGGGGTGCAAGTTCCACTTTTCCTTTCTTTTTGGAGGAAAATAGCTAATCAGAAAGACAGTTGGAAAACTAATTAGAAATTAATTAAATTATGGGGGAAAAGTTTAAAATGGTGAAACCTCAAATATTTATTTTAAAGATTAATTTAGAATTATTTTTTTTCAGTGGCATACTTAAAAAATTTAGTGCCTAAGACAATTTTCGATTGGGAAATTTTTTGAAACTCCTATCTGCTGTAGAATTAAACATTAATGATAATTACATTCTAATTTTGTTTTATATCCCTTGGAAAATAAAGCTGCAATATTAGAGAATATGGTGCAAAATATGTATTTAGAGAAATGCAGATATTATGAAATTGCAGTTAATTCTTCAAAAAATCAACAGATATTGGTCAAGTTTAATAATTTTGTGAAAATTTGCTAAATAACTGCAAATTGAATTAAAGACAAAATGGAAAGTCTTAAAAAATCTACAGGATATTTAAAGAAAAAAAATAAAAACAACTTTTTTGCAGATTTTATGCAGATTAAATTGAAAAAAAATGCAGATTTTTTGCTGTCTTACAAAAATCCACAGAATATTTAGAGAAAAATATAAAAAGAAAATTTTATGCAGAATACATTAAATAAAAAATGCAGATTTTTTCTGTCTTCAAAAAATCTGCAGAATATTTAGAAAAAAAATATAAGAAGAAAATTTTCTGCAGACTTAATTGAATAAAAGAAGCAGATTTTTTCTGTCTTCAAAAAATCTGCAAAAATCTTTAAGAAAACTTCAAAAAAAATTTCTGCAGATTTTTTTTAGCTGGGAAGCGTGGGCGCTTATATAGCACCTTATATTTTGTGCACATTTCCCCAAACAAATGGAATATTCCTAGAGGGTGAAGACGCCCACGCTTTTATTCGAACCATGCATTTTATTGTAATCAGAAGAAATATTTTCAACTTTTGCGTTCATTTTTTCGCGTGAATAAAAGCTTATACCTTAAAAAAAATTTAAAATTTATTTCATTAGAACTGAGAGAGTTGAAACAAGAACCAATTATAAGATCACATTATTGACTGCATTTTTACATTCACAATTGAATTAATCTCTAAAGAAGACAGAAAGAAAGACAGCGGAAACGAATGTTCGTTGTGTTTTACCAGGATGCTGGTGACCCGAACGGTAAGGTCCCTCTTCTGGAAGGCAGTGATGGGCGGAAGGGTCTTCCCAGTGAGTTTCAAACCTGTCGCATCCGACCAGTCTCCGATCTGGAACGAAACAGTGATTTAAAAGAGATGCGCACGGTAGTTAGAAAAAAACCTGTAAGAAAAGTGATATTTCAATGCCTATATACAGCGTGTCCACGCTTAATCGTGCACAATAGCTAATTTCTAAACCGTATGGGGTAGACATATAGTTCCAATTGAAAAATGCTTTAAATGAAGGGAAGAATTATAATATATTGTTACAAACATGGAAAGTCTCTTCCCAGAAATGTGAGTCTTATGGTTGGGAAGAGAGTTTTACAGGGGTAAGTATGGGATGACTGGCAGCAGCCACGTCTCGTTCCCCGACCTTGGCGACAAAATATGGGATCTCAAAGGTGCAGGAACCTTCTCGATATTTCTATTAGGAGAGAAGATACGCCACTAAAGTGCTAGATCATTCCATGTGACGTCACTTCCTGCCGGGGAGAACTATATAAGGAGAGCACTTGGACGACGGAGGGTGTTGTTGATCGACTAGGATCGCCTTGGAGAGCGAACGTCTTTGGAGTCCTATCCGCTGTGCGAGCTAGGAAGCTGGTGAGCTGAGCGCTATTGAAAGTGCAGTTATTGTCGTTGCTAGTTATTTGCTGACTGTTTGTGCTGTTAAATATCAAAGTGCTGAACTGTCATTACCTGTGAATTGTCGTCTATTTACACTGGTAATCTGCGCAAGGACTATTGTTTCCTGTACCTGTGCTACGTGTTTTCCTGCATATTTGTAAATAAACCTTCATTCTCCATTATCCTGCGTGTTGGACTGTTTACACCACACACCCACAGAAAGACGTTTGCAACAATATGTGGTTTTGAGTGAATAAATATATTCCCGAAAAAGTTACGAATTCTAACTTTTTATACGGTCGCCCGGTCCTATCAGTCATATTTAGTAAAATATTCTGGCCAAATTTCAGTATTTTAAACAAAAAAGTTCCAATCTTTTGTGACTAAACTGCCCGAGTTATGGAGCTTTGAATATCGCTGACTTAGACCACTTTACACCATTTTAATAGCCGTCTTGAAGACCATCCAGCAATCAATGCACAGTACTTGCTCGACGAGGCCGCTGATTGGTTAAATATCGTGAAATTCAAAGCTCCATAACTCGGTCAGTTTTAGTCGCAGAAGAGTGGGACTTTTTTTGTTTAAAATATTAGAGTGTCCAAAGACTTTTACTGAATATGACTGATAGGACTGGGGGACCGTATAAAAAGTTAGAATTCGTAGCTTTTTCAGGAATATATTTATTCACTCCAAACCGCATATATTATAATTTTTCCCTTCATTTAAAGCATTTTTTCTATTGGAACTATGTGTCTATCCCTAAAGGTTTAGAAATTAGCTATTGTGCACGATAAGTATGGACACGCTGTATTTTAATATTTGTGAACAATAAAAAAAACATTTCATAAAATTATCCATTCTTAAATTGCAGGGCGCCCGAGAATTGTAGGACACATTTCAAAAATAATTTTTAAAAAATTAATAATGTTTCAACTGCGTTTTTTTTTTTTTTTAAATGAGAGGCATTTTTTAAAAAAATTTCAGATAGGTAACGCGTCGATTCGGTGATCAGAGGGTCATAACTTGCTGGAAGTAAAAAATTAGTTAAGAGCCATTATCTGCGAAAATATTAAAACTGGAAGAAAAATAAAATATGTATTTGTAGGGAATTTTAAGCTCTTTAATTTGTTAATTCACATGTAGTGTGAAAACTGAAATGTTTTCGAGATATTCAAGAAAAACTTAAAAAATGAAATTAGGAAACGCGTATCTGGCTTCTGCTGATCGGTATCCATTGCGAATGGAAATCTGTCACCGGTGGCTGACACTGAACTATCTAATTATATGACCCCTTCTGAAAAAAAAAACTTTTTAAAATGAGCTCTCATTTTAAAAAGTTTAAGTTCTCGGTAAAAGGAAATTAATAAAATCAAAAAATCGTTTGCATTTATGAAAAAGTAATTGAAATAGATTGCAAGAGTGGCAACACCTTAGTTTTAACGTGAAAACGTCTTTCCGCTCGTTACAGCGATAGTTGGCCGAACTGTCTTGTATGACAAAATATCGTCAGATTTGAATCGCTAATAACTACGAGACTACTAATGCGAAAAGAATGGTTGATCCCACAACGGATAGATCATATCTGTAAGAGTTTGCCGCATAGTAATTGTTTTGCCCGTGAGGTCATCGTACCTGTGTATGCGCATGTGCGTGGTTGTTATGAATTAGCTTTATGTAAGGTTATAAATAAGTGTAGCGTGGAAACGTGTTTAGCTACGAGATTGGTGCCATTTTAAAAAGCTTGAAGAGTATTACTAGGACCCAAAATGAGACAATAAAAATATTTATCAGAATATAATTAAAAATCGGTATTAAATTGAAAATTTCATACTCCGCGAGTTTTTTTATTATAACATGCAGAATTTTCTTTCGAATTCTACGAAACTTACACAATACTTGACAATGCGTAAAAGAAACATTATATTAAAATTTTAATTCAAAAATTTGAATATTACGGGAAATAAGAGCATTTGTAGTAAATAATGTTTTACTGCTAATACGCGAAATGTTCTATATACTGTCAACAGATGGCGCCTTCAAAAGCTACTCTAAATAAAACATAAGAAAGGCACAGTTCGGGTCCTCGTTGTAGATTTTTTTGTGAAAACGTCGGAATAAAATCATAAAACAGGTGTTTCGTATTGATGTATATGTAATTTAACTATCAATCTCTTTAATACAGTGTTTACACAGAGTGGTATAATGGTTTCAGAATAGATAAATCACAAGCTACCACAGACGCTTGCTACATGCAATAAACTTGTGATTCATCTATTCTGTAACCACTATACTACTCCGTGTAAATACTGTATTAAAGAGATTGATAACTAAATTACCTATTAATACGAAATGCTTGTTTTATGATTTTATCCCGACGTCTTCGCGAAAAATCTACGGCGCGGACCCGAACTGCGCCTTTCTTATGTTTTTTTTTCTGTTTTTGTGAACATTACCTGGCGATGGAAAAAAAAGATATAGTTGAGAATTCGATATTAATTAATTGTGTGATGTTGTTGTATGGACGAGTTCTTTTTTGTTGTTGTTTATTTGGGGTAATGTAGAACTTCCACTATACCGAGCGACTTCCTGTATAATGCTTCGTGAATGGGAATCTTCAAAATTTCAACACTCTGCCTGAAGATGTTAATTAATGATTAAAGTAGTTTTTTAATGTTATAGTTTAAGGACTCTTTGAAATATTAAATTTGGTGTTCCTATTGCCGTAGCTCTCAATGTTTGTTTAAAAAAGGAGCTTCATTTTGTGGAAAGAGTGTCATAGTTATTCGTTATCGCTTATGACGGCCACCAGCGACGATAATCTTTTTTTCTTAGCAAAATAGGGTAGACATGGGGCTAGTTGGGTATAGGGGCACGTTGGGCCAGTCGCGATATTTTCAAAACTTTCCGGTATTTAACGCTGTCATTCCAGGCAAGTGGCGAATCCAGGGGGGGCGGCTATCGGACTGCAGCTCCCCAGAGCTAAACCAGAATTCTTGATTTTATTTAAAATCACTACAACTATTAGTTCTTAATTTCCCTTTTTTAAAAAAATAATAAAAACGTGACAACATTGCTTTCTGGCTTGAGAGGCTCGAAAATTTTCCTAATTTTCTAGTCATTCCACTCGTACTTGTAGCGTTGAAACAGTCAAAGACATTTTTTAGCTAGTTATTTCATTGTATTTTTTATTAAATTATCGAAACTATTATAGTGTTCTTTATGAATCTTACTGTCAGGTGAGTGAAGTCTGTAAAGTTAAAGTGTTTTTGTTTACATAAGCCATGAGGTTTGACATTCGTCATGACGATACAAAATTTTTAAGCCCTCCGCCCCCCCCCCCCCAGACCCGTATTCTGGATTCGCCACTGTTCCAGACAAGTGTGTATTGTCCCGTCTTCCTCCTCCACATCAGCATCATTGAAGAAGCAGCGTTCTTTACAGAACATAGCTAGAATTTTCTAATTTTTACTAAGCTGAGTCAATTTCCTCACCTATAAATAATCGTTTTTTTCTTTGAATATAAATTACAGTTTCCATTTTTACAAATAATATTCAGAAAGACAGGTCTTCATTGTTACTTTAGGGCTTGTTTGTTTATCGAAATGCTTTCAGAATAAATCCCTACACTCATGAGAAACAAAAATGGCGATATGGGGCTGGTTGGGCCATTTCGCATGGGGCATGTTCAGAATGTGCGTTATAGAAATATCTCTGAATGTGTGACATGAATTGCACCAGATTTATTATGCTAGATAATTGTTATGAAAAAACCATGCGGACTCAATTTTGATTATAATTACACAATACTATTGGATGATGACCATAAAAGCTTGTAATGTCTTGGCCTAGGTGTGACCAAATAATTTCAAGCTTAGGTTGGCCTAAGTACTTTATTTAATCTATACTTATAAAAGGCAATGTTTGTGTGCGTGCGTGTGTGTTTGTCTGCGATGTCCAGACGAATCTATCGCACTTATAGCCATGAAATTTGGTACACAGGTAGTCGCAATGGTGGCTGAATGCACCTCGAAGCCGAAATTTTAAATTTTAATCTAGAAATTTTTTTATTTAATGTTTTGTGTTGTTTTGGTTGATTTTTCGCACTAATTTCTCAATAGAATGGTTTAATTGTAAGACAAAAATAGATAGACATCAGTCGGAAAAGAAACGCGATTTCCAGTTCTAATGAAGTTAATTTTTGAATTTCTATCGTAAAATTCTGAATTTGAGAATTTTTTTAAAAAAAATCAGTCCATTTTGCCGTCTAAATGTTGGTTTTGATTTTAAGATTTGTCGCATCCGACTTTCTAATAACACTATTATTTTCAATTTTTTCACGCTAAAACTGTCGGTTCTGCGGATTTAAAAAATAGAGAATGGTTCAAATATCTTTTTTTTTAGTTTTTTTTAAATTAATTTTTTCCTGGTAGTTGAAAGATATGTTTCCTCTAGCGAAGCTTCCGCCCACGATAGTCTCCGGAACGTTGCGGGCAATTTCATTGGCTGAAGGGCCAGGGTGACGTCATTACTTTCGCGTTCTGCGAGGAGATGGTTTATTTACTCGGTTACTTCGATTATTATTTTTAAGCGCGTCTTAACTTATTTCTTTGCCTTTCATACTTTGCTTGCGGTGTAATAAATATCACATTGTAATTTTTTAACATTGTTTTGGATTTAACGGTACTCGGTCGAGAGGAAAAAGAGGCGGACCAACTCAATAATATATATTTCTGTTTTGATTTCGTTTTTAAAACTTTTATTTATGTAATTGTATGTGGGCATTTTTTTTATTTTGTTGAAATAACGATCCCACGGGCAACGCCGTGCGCGTACTGCTAGTACAGCAATAATTAAGAGACACTTCTCGCAGAGAAGTCTTGATTAAATATGATTATTTACAAAGGAATCAACAAAATCATAGTTCTAAAACGTCAAAATTCCATGAGCAATTAGTCCATGAAGACTAGTAATCATCGGATGGATAACTTCCACCTATCAACGTGATACCAAACCACGACACTACCAGGAGTGCTCGCAAGTTGCTGAGCCGAGCGTTCGGGGAATGCCGATTCCTCGGGGTTGCTTGCTTACCAAAGTCCGAATTCAGTCGGGACTTTCAGTCCGAGCTGATAAATATCACACAGCTCTCTTCGGTACTCCGGAGCCTGAAAAACAGTTCGAGACTCCTAATCCGTTTCTCTCCCCCGTCTCTCCTCGAACATCAGTTTTTATTCACTCCTTCAGGGAGTGGAGCTCCGCCTATCTTTTCCTTCACTGGATAATGGTACTCTGGTTGACCAACAGCTCCCTTCCTAGTGGTCAACCCCTATTATGGGAAGGTTCTTGAGTTTTCGCACCACCGGCCTATTCAGGAATGATACCAAAGGGTACCGCTAATGTGTTCGCTGACAGTGGTGGATTCCTCCGCATTGTGGCTGTCCTCTGTGTGAAGTCCTTTCTCTTGCGCCCGCCTCGTTAGCGATGTCCAAGTGCAACTGTCCTGCTGTTTACCGCCAATATCAAAAGGGGCGGCACTCTTTTTCACATGGGAACGTTGCTCGCGGGAAGGAAACCTTACAAGCTATATCTCAGTTTCTATTGAGTAGAAATTCACCAAATTTGTATATAATGTGGACAGTAACACAATTATGTTACTTAAAATTAATAAAATATAATAATATAGAAGAATGTTTTGTGATAGCCGCTTTATACTAGTAGTGGGCCAACTTACCCAGCAGTCGGGGCAAATTGGCCCAAGCGACTTGGTGTCAGTTTGAGGTTTTAGATTAATACTGATAGTTAATATATTCAAATTTCACTATGGAGAATTCTTCCTGAAGGTACACTAATCGTGTCAGATTGAAAAATTTTGAATTCCCTTTTTTCAAAAATTCTTAGAAGAAAAAACGGTCCCACTAGCTCCTGTCTACCCTATTTATCAAACTGCGCTGTATCGGATCGCATATTTACGGATCCTACTATGGTTTGGATTGAGGTCGCTTTTCATTGGCTCTCAGCGTCACGTGACTTCGCTTGCTTCTGAATGATGTCATAGAAGCTCGCTTAGTTGTGGATTCCGATTTTTGTCTTTTAGCTATTGTATCATGGAGAAACCAAAATTATCTTTATCTTGAATTCATCATTCCCTTTAGAAATATCCAAATATTCGTAATTAAAAGATAATTTTTGTTTTTCCACGATACAATAGCTACACTGTAAAAAATATCCGTTTTTTCCCCGAACTTTTTCCGTATATTTGACGGTTTAAAGCTGTTTTGTTGACAAAACGGTTTTTCACCGTTTTCCGCTCCAGCCATAAACGGTTTAAAACTGTCAGTTCAAATTCTATTTTTCGTCATATGGTATTGCTTTCCGTACGATAACTTTCCCTTTTCTTAAATGTAATTTTATTGCATTCATTTCATGTTTTAATAGGGTTCCATCTCCGCTATTGTTTATACATGTTGCAGTAACCTGTTGTCACTCATGAAAGCTAACCTTAAAACACGTGTTCTGGCAATAGTTGATTTTTACACCACTAGGTGGCGCCACTAGAGCTATAGTGACTTTGAAACTCAAATAGATTATTTTTACTTCATTTTATGAAGTCTCCGGTG